>JAFVLL020029244.1:250201-292548 GCA_021397915.2 Tor tambroides | reverse complement strand
TGTCACTATTTAAAAAGTTGGTAAGTGTATGATGCCTAGTGTTTTAAAAATCTGTTCAGATTTTAAAAGTCGTGTAGTGTATTCCAGCCTTTAGTCTCATCAGACCACAGGATATGGTTCTAGTAATTCATGCTCTTGGACAGGTTGTCTTCAGTTTTGTGAGCCAGCTTCAGAAGGGGCTTCACTCTGTGACGACAGCCATGCAAACCAACTTGTTGCAGTGTGTGGCGTATGGTCTGAGCACTGACAAGCTCACCTTCCACTTCTACAACCTCTAAAGCAATGCTGGCAGCACTCATGCGTCTGTTGTTTGATGTCATCTTCTGCACCTGACGCACAGCACGAGGACCTAACTTCTTTGATCGACCCTTGCGAGGCCTGTTCTGAGTGGAACTCGTCTTGGAAAACCTCTATACGACACCAGCCACTGTACTGTAACTCAGTTTCAGGGTGTTACCGAACTTCTTATAGCCTCGGCCATCTTTGTGGAGAGCAACAGATCTAATTCTCATCCTCAGAGAGTTCTGTGCCATGTTGAACATCCAGTGGTCATTATGAGAGAATTGTACTCAAAGCACTAAATTTTAACTGCTCTAATATAAGACACACAAATTTGTGTGGTCCTGTCAAGCAGACAAAAACATGAACATGATGAATAGGACATGTGGCTTTTCATGGTTAAACGAAGTATAGCTGTTATCACTTAGGGTGTACTCACTTTTGTTGCCAGCTTTTTTGACAATGATGGCCGTTTGTTGAGTTATTTTCAGAGGACAGTAAATCTTTACTGCTATACAAGTTGCACATACTCTAAAATACATCCAAATTTCATTTCTATAGTATTGTCACTTGAGAAGATATACTAAAATAATTGCTGAAATGTGAGGGGTGTACTCACTTTTGTGAGATACTGTAAATATATAGAATGAGAGTGAGAGTGACTGTTGTCGTGTCTGGTGTGACAAAGAGACAAACCCTTCGGGAGAACTTAACACATGCTCATGACATCTCTTAACACAACTGTAAAGTAAAAGCAAACGGCAGTTTCAGAGCAGGAAACCTCCGTCCACAGACGTCCTGGAATGAGATTTGTGAGGGATGGAAAAGCGTGACTAAACAGCTTCTCTCTCTCTCTGCCTTCCTTTAGTTGTCACGTAGTCGAGCGTTTGGAGACCTCATATCTGAAAGCTCCACATGATATCACACACACACACACACACACACACACACACACACACACACACACACACACGACAGCTGACATATAAAGCATATCAGCCTGAGCTCTAATATCCCAGATTCACCTAGAAAGCAACGAGATTGAAAGGAGAGTGAATGGAGACTTTTTACTTCTTAGATGATTGTCTTTCTCTTTGGTAGACCTGGGCTTTTCAAACTAGGGCCTGGGGACTCACAGGGAGCCAAAGTGGAGTAATGGGGGTCTGTGGAAGTATTTTTTTTTTTTAAATAAAATATTTGTGTTTTTTAAATAAATAAATTGAGTGATGGAATCTGTGGAAATATGTATATTTTTTTAATTAAAATATTTTTTAAATAAATACATAAACAAATTAAATAGAGTGATGGGGTCTGTGGAAATATTTGTTTCAAAAATTAATATATTTATGTTTTAAAAATAAAAAAATAGATCAAAATAAAAATATATTAAAATAAAAATAGTATACAATAAATTAAAACGATTTTTTTACAAGATTAAAATGAATAAATAGAAATTAAATACATATTTAGATTATCTTAATCTGCTTTTTATTTATTTTAAATATATAAACAAATAAGTACAATTAGATTTAAAAAAGTTTAAATAAAGAAATAATAAATTAAGATAAATAAAAATGACAAATACATTAATAATTAAAATGAATTAATGAAAAATAAATACATTTTTATTCAATAAATTATGGCTAATATTGTCTAATTAGACTTTTTCTATCAAATAGAAATTCTAAGAGAAACATCTGAGACAAAGTTAATACTCAAACAAAGTCTCCAGAGCAATAAAAGAGCGACTTCTGAGCATCAAGACTTTCCTCTGAGCTCTAGAATCAAGCGGTGGTTTGATGCGTTTCTGCTCCTCAATACCAGCATTGTTCTGCAGCTCTGCTGAAAGAGAGCATCTGGTTTCTGAGCACTTTCTGAGCATCTCCTGACTGACTCAATGTGTGTGTGTGTTTGTAAGGAAGCTCAGTGTCATCCTGTATTATCTACTGTGAGAGGAAGAGGCAGAGCAGGAAAGCTGAGCTATCTGGATCTCTCCAGAGAGTCCGTCTGACACACACACACACACACACACACACAATTCAAGCTCACAATCAGATCAGAAGCAGGCTGTCATTATAACGCAGGCATATGATAATAATCAAAATGTGATGATCACGTACTCTCAAAACAAACAGAAACACTGACATAATAAGAAACAATATGCACTGCAAAAGTTTTTTCTTTCTATCGAATGATTCCTAATCATGCAAATCTCACTGTCACAATACAAGAGCATTGCTAGGTGGTTGCCAGGGTGTTGCTATGCAGTTTTAAAGCGCTCTAATTGCTTTTTAGCACACAGTTGTGCAGTTACTCAATTTTTATATAGGTTGTTGGTAAGGCATTGATTAGAAGTTACTAGGTGTTCTAAGTGGTTTTTAACATGTTGCTAGATGGCTGCTAGAGTTTTCTTGTTGCTATGCAGTTGCAGTTGGCAACTGCATAGCAATGCCCTAGCAACCAGGAAACTAACAACCATGTAAGATCATTGCTATGCAGTTGCCAGGTGTTCTAAGTGATTTTTAACATGTTTCTACATGGTTGTTAGAGTTTTCTTGTTGCTAGGGCATTCCTATGCAGTTGTCAGGTGTTCTAAGCAATTTTTAACGTTTTTACGTGGTTGTTAGAGTTTGCTTGTTGCTAGGGTGTTGCTATGCAGTTGCAAGGTGTTCTAAATGGTTTTTAACATGTTTCTACATGGTTGCTAGAGTTTGCTGGGGCGTTGCTATGCAGTCGCCAAGTGTTCTAAGCTGTTTTTAACATGTTGCTAGATATTTGCTAGAGTTTGTTGGTTGCTAGGGCGTTGCTATGCAGTTGCCAGGTGTTCTAAGCAATTTTTTACATGTTTTTACATGGTTGCTAGAGTTTGCTGGTTGCTAGGGCGTTTCTATGCACCTGTCAAGTGTTTCACTTGCTGATGTCATTGGTAGAATTTTTGGCATGGCTTTTAACACATTCCTTTGCATTTTCTGGATGGTTTCTAGGGTGTTTCTTTGCAGTCACCAGGTGCTCTGAGTGTCAAGTCAGTTTTTAGAGTTGGGGTACTTGGACTGTGAATGAATTTGGACTCTGACATTTCGGACGCGGGAACTTGTGTAGTGCTTTTCACAATATACATTGTTTTAAAGCAACTTTTTAACCAAAACAACACATCTTTCCTCACCCAGGACACATGATTTCAGCTAACACTTACTGGCAGGTGTTGGTTCAGATCAGTAACTATGAGCAATACCAGTAGTGATGCTTCATTTAGCAAACACACTTTACCTGGCCATAAATAAGGGCAGGAATGTGTGTGAAAGGGGTAAGTGCGAGTAGAAACGCATCCACTGCCATCCACCTCTGCCAGTCTCTCAGCATGTGAACACACACACTCACACTCACTCACTCACTGCATTATTCAGTAACAGAATGTCGAGTGGGACAAAGGCAGGTCTCTGGAGGGACGGCTGCACTGTAGATGTGTTTGTGAAGGGCTCTAATGGACGCCAACAGAGCAGATCATGGAACAATATCACACAAAGCCACCGAGAACGAACCGAAGCGGCGTCTCAGTCTGTGACCTCACGAGAATAACAGACCTATAATCTGGTACTTTAACGACTTCTATAGTTAAACCCAAACACAGAACATCTTTCCCAAAGCTTGTATCAAAAGTGTCTATTACGAGAACAATAAAAAGACTCTAAAATTAGACCGCGATGGCCTGTGTCTGTGGGGTGAGAGGATATCTGGACTGTGACCCCGTATGTGAAGTGGTCAGCGAAGAGATTGTCAAATGAGGTCAGTCACAAGGGAGCCAACGCAAAGGTTGGGTGAGCGAGAGAGAGAGAGAGAGACGGTAGCACAGGTAAGATGCCAGAAAACCTTTTTGTCATTTCTTCGCAAAGAACGTCCATTATTCAGGACTCGGGTTACCGATAGGATTGGTTTGCAACAGGTGAGGTTGTCATAGAAACGCAAAAGAGTCGAGGGGAACACAGAGGATTCTGGGATGAGGTTACTGTAGTGCACCAAAAAGAGGAGATGTTAACCAAAACTAGAACCATTTTGTTACTTGAAATTAAATAGACATTAACGGAATAATAATAATAATAATAATATATTTACATTTTATAAATAAAAAATGGAATAAACATATTAAAATAAACTGAAATAAAAATGAATAAAAACTATGTATGCATTAAAAAACTAAGACTAATAAAATGATTAAAACACACAACAAAATGACTAAAATTTTAACTAAAAATATAAAGATAAAAACTAAATCAAACTATAATAGTATCTAAAATAACACTGGAGTAGACATATTTAATCTCACAAACCACTGTTTAAGTTTTTTAGATGTAAAAACAGGCTCCAAGACATTCCATAGAAGTACTTTTGGTGACATAATTACTGGATATTAAGACATTTTAGGATGAGAACAATATTGATTTTTAGATTCACTACTAGTCAAAATTTTGGACTTAGTCACTCTTTAGTATAATTTTAGAATAATAATTAAGTCTTTAAAACTATGAAATAACGCAACATGGGAAAAATAATAATAATAATAATAAAAAAACTAAATTATAATAAATATTAGAAAAAAAAAAACACTAAATACATCCAAACTTTTTAGCTGTACTGTAATAAATATATGTGAGTAAAAATATGTATATATGTAATAATATAGTGTAAATATACATAAATATATGTAAAAAATAAAAAAAACAGGACTCATTTAAAAAAAAACAAAAAAAAACACTTAAATAGCACATAAAAACAGTATAGTCATTTGGTTAAAAACTGAATTATTTTATTTATAAATACTGTAAAGGGATAATTATTTGGGGAATGTGTGAGGAGCGATTCATTTGCTGCCCAATGGCTCCCCCTGCTGGTTTGGGTGTTTTATTAATTCAGTACAAGAGTTGAATGTAAGTGACAGGCAGCCATAAAAACACAGCAGCTAATGAATTCCCAAGGGAAGGTAAATTTCATGGACACTGATGTTAAAGTAACATTCGCACCCACCTGACCTAATCTGCAGTCCAGTGTGAATATCTGCAACTTGTGTTTCCTGTGTGGAAACTCAAAGTAATGAACCGAGTCTTAATGTAGTTCTTAATTGATCATATTGGAGGTCAGTCCTCTTCCAGGTCAGAGGTCACCGAGCAGCGGGTCAGAGAGGACAGATAGAGGGCGGTGGTGGCTATGGGCGCCATTCCCGCAGACACCTTCAGGATGTTGAGGAGCCGCGCGGCTGCTGCGTTCACGCCATCTGCCGTCTGAGAGACAGAGAGAGAGTTGTGCGCCGTAACACACGTCTGCCTGATCTGACCTTCTGTGTGTGTGTGTGTGTGTGTGTGTGCGTGCGTTTACCCTGTGCTCAGCGCAGAGGACGGGACACTGATGTGAAGCAGCCAGATTTCTTACGCTGACCAAACGCTCCTGAGTGTGAGAGCCACAGCGAGCTGCAGACACACACGGAAAACACACTGACCTCACAAACACTCCTGACAATCATTGACAGAAAGCAGGTGAAACGTTTGGGGTCAGTAAGATTTGTTTTTCAAGAAACTTAATGCTTTTATTCAGCAAGGATGCATTAAACTGATCACATGTGACAATAGAGACATTTAAAAATCCTGAAAATAAAAGTGCATCACGGTTTTAACAAAAATATGAAGTAGCACAACTGTTTTTAACATTGCTAATAATCAGAAATGTTTCTTGAGCAGCAAATCAGCATATCAGAATGATTTCTGAAGGATCATGTGACACTGAAGACTGGAGTAATGATGCTGAAAATATAGCTTTGATCACAGGAATAAATTACATTTTACAATATTTACATAGAAAACAGTTATTTTAAATAGTAATAATATTTCACAATTTTACTGTATTTTCGATCAAATAAATGCAGCTCTGGTGAGCTGAAAAATTAAAAATCTTACTAACCCCACACTTTTAAATGTTGTGTTGTGCCATACATAGTACCAATCAGACTCGCGCCATTTAAGCAAATGATCAGAAGGTGCTTGACCTTCAGAAAATGTTGATCATTCATCTAGAGGTCAAAACAAATAACATAAAGCATTTTATTTCCTATTTAATGTTAAAATTTTGCTACATTCTTGCCAAAATGGTAGTTTTGTGAAAACAGAATAAAACCCTGAATTGCATGATGTCATAAACTACACAAATAAAAATAAAAAAGCAACCTATTTCAACTTCTGTGAGTGCATGTGACTTTAAATGCATTTTCACAAATGTTATTCATTTCTTTTTTGAGAAAAACTGCAATGAGTCAAAAATGATTGTGTGCACATGGCATTTATAATCGTTGAAGAAGGCTCTCACTCACCATCAGTGACCAGGAAACACACTTTCCCCAGAAAGCAGTCAGAGTGCAGATGAGTGAGAGAGCTTTCCACTGACTGCAGACTGACAGAGAGAGAGAGAGAGAGAGAATGAGAGTGAGAGAGAGAGAGAGAGAGAGAATGAGAGTCTGCCCATTCACAGTCAATGATACGAGATAGAGATCAGTGTACCTGCGCTCTGACAGCAGATTCACTATAAACACGATTAAATCCATTCGAGGACGGGTTTCCTTGTTCTCAACGGGCAGAGGGAGCTTTCTGGCCAAACGCCTGAAAGACATCAGGAACATTTACACGCACTTATACATGAAATACAATCACATCACATCGACACACGTCCATTTGAGCAGAAATAATAATTACTACAGACACTCACACGTTGACGTTGAAATCTTTCGCATATTGCACTATGGCGTTGGCTAGTTTGGACTGCAGCTCCTCCTCATTTTCAACCAACTATTAAGATAAATATATAAAAACATTGAAACGGCTGTGTCGTTATATTAGCCTTATAAACGGTATAACTGACATGAGCCGACGCGCATTACTCACAAGCAGAGTCGCGGTGTTCAGCTCGGGGACTTTACTGTACGGTGTCAGGAGCGCCATGATGAGGTATATCAGAAATGAGTCGAGTTTTATTTGTTTGTTTTTATGTTTATCGAAAAAAAAGCAGCGACGCTAACTCCTCGCGCTTATTTTCAAAGTTCAGTCACGTGACGTCACACAGCGCGACCAGCCGTAGAGCGCGCGCTGCTGCCCTCGCGCGTACACAAACCGCCTCACATTCACGGCCGTTAATAAGGGGCTTAAACTTTATATTTTTTATCTTTTTCTTGGAACATGTGTCTTAAAACGTAAGAAACATCACGTATTTTATTAAAGTGAATAAATTTTAAACAAAGTTTATTTATTTATTTTTTCTTGGAACATGTATCTTAAAACGTAAGACACATCACGTATTTTATTAAAAAGTGAATATTTTTAAAACAAAAAAAAAAATGTTTATTTTATTGGAACATGTATCTTAAAACGAAGAAACATCAATTATTTTATTAAAGTGAATATATTTTTTTAAAAAAAGTTTATTTTTTCTTGGAACATGTATCTTAAAATGTAAGAAACCACTTATTTTATTAAAAGTGAATATATTTAAAACAACAAAAAATATGTTTATTTTATTGGAACATGCATCTTAAAATGAAGAAACATCACTTATTTTATTAAAGTGAAGATACATTTTTAAAACTTATTTTTCTTGAAACGTATCTTAAAACAAAGAAACATCACTTGTTTTATTAAAGTGAATATATTTTTTAAAAAAGTTTATTTTTTCTTGAAACATATCTTAAAACATATGAAACCATGTGTTTTATTAAAAGTGAATATATTTAAAACAAAACAAAAAATATGTTTATTTTTTTCTTGGAACATGTATCTTAAAACGTAAGAAACATCACGCATTTTATTAAAGGTGTAGTGGGACATTTCGGAAAATGCTAACTTTAGCCTGATAGCACTGAAAGCGAACGTCCCACCCTCCCTGCAATCGCCGTCCAAAGCCACGCCCCCTGAACACACATACGCTCAGAGAGCGGAATACCAGAGACAACATTAAATTACTACATCAACGGTTTCCAATAACAGTCCTCACGCTCTCCCCGCTCTGCACATTCATCTTATCACGTCTGACTTTTGTTCTATTTGACCGTAAGTCATAAGTGTCCTGCGAAGTGGACATCACCAGATATTCCGCCATGATTCCAGTTCAAAGCGAGCGTATATGTTCCATACAAAGGGCAATAAAGTGTGCAAGATGTGAATTTAAATTGTATTTATTTACAGAGGTATATTATGTCACACTCTCTAGTAAGTTTCGTCTGTGTGTAAAGACGCTGCGCAGTGCAATCTGCGAATGAATGTTCCGAAGTGAAATAAATTTCCGACGGATTTCCCCTGCTCAGGGAGTAGAGAGCAATGAACACTGTGTAGGGAGCATGTCAATCGGAACACAGTTCATGCACGTAGCTCTCTTCTAATGAGCTGGTTATCTGATTCAGGTGTGTTAACTAAAGGAGACTAAGCAAAATATGCAGCGCGGGGAGCGCGAGGACTGCAATTGGGAACCGCTGGGCTACATCATGTGTCATTCACCGGTGAGAAAACATAATACCACAGATAGTAAAAGTACTACAATACCAGGAAGGAAGATCGGGTTGTTGATGTTTGTCTGCCATTCTCTCTGTCTGCACAGCGTGCGTGAACGCGCTGATGACGAATCGTGTCTGCGCGAACAGGGTGCGCAGAGGTACGCAAATACATACGTTGACAGACAGGTAGAAAAGACAATTAAAACGCTCGGACCGAGCGTTTTGTTTGGACGAACATTTCTTGGTCCTACACCTTCCACAGAATATATAAATACAGATAAATACATTTAGACCACTTAACTTAATGATTGCTATCAGGATGTGAAGAGACTTTCAACCAGAATAACAAAAAATGTTTCTGAAGACAATCACCTATGATACCTTTAAAGTGATTATATTAAAAAGTTTTTTTTTCTCGTTAAGTCGGTATCACATGTATATTTAATGATAATATGGCATAAGTCTCAAACTATATATATAACTGATCTTTGATGAAAGATGTGCAGTTTTGTAGACTCATGCATTTTGTATGACTTTGTGTTCCCCTATTATTTCAAAAATAAATAAATACAAGGCTCAAACTAGCTTACTCTGATAGAATTTAGTAACATATCAGATACTGTAAATATGGTAACCTGCAATTAAAAAGCTATTTCTGTCAGATCTAACCCTTAAGTTTATGTTTGTGTAACGTAATGTATTTAGGTCAATTCATTTATGTTCAAGTACATTTTGGACTTCAATAAATAAAATAACATTTTAAGAGTAAATATTTGAAATGTAGTGGTCTTCTGATACACTTTTGTTTTCATTGTAAACACTGGTAAACAAATTTATTCACATTTATTTCAGCGGAAGCAGAAAATCCATTCAAATCAGCTCTCAAGAAGACAAAAAGCCTGAAACACTTTGTTTAAACAATGAAAGCAAGAGATTTATTTCATAGCATAATGACAAGGCAAGATGAACTTTCAAGACAACCTCTCAACACAGCAAAACGAAAGAGTGAGAAAAAGGGGCAAGAGAAACTCGCACACATCATGTACCATGAGAAATAATGTAAGGCGAGCTACAAACCTGTGCTGTTAGGTGTGGGGGGAAAAAAAAAACAAAAAAACATTATAATCCAAGTTTACTGCTCAGTTCAGCTGTGAGTTTATATTCATATCAAATGAAATCAGAGGGAAAAAAATCAGAGAAAATAATATCCACATCAAAATAGTCATTTATGGAGCTTTAATTATTAAAAAAAGAAAAAATAAACAGAGTAGCCAGAGTAGACTTCTTCTACTCCGTTTTATGTTCCTGCAGGTTTTCCTTCATCCATCTCTCCTTATTTTGCAACATAAAAAATAAACTACTTGTAAATCTTTTCGCCCTCTACAACACTTCGGTCAAATGTTCTTTTGGTTTGCTGACTAGTTTGGACCAACTAGATCAAAGTGTGTAACTCTTGCTGTCTGAGGCATCATCTGTATCTCAAATAATGATGCTGGTCTCTCTCTCACACACACACACACGCGCGCGAGCAATCTGTGACTGGCTTCCTCTCTGTAGCTGCTGAGCTTCTACTGATGTATGAGTAACCGGACGGGAAGCTCATCCAGTTATTGACAGATCAGTGTGGGCTACGAGACGGAGCAGGGGTCGGTAGCTACAGTACGTAAAGTATCTAGATCTCTCCAGACTCTCTCTCCTCGGAGCTGGAGCGCTGATCTCTCTCCAGAGACACGGATCTCTCCCGCTCTTTCATTCGGCTCATGTCTGGGGAGACGGGCGATCTTTCTCTCTCCATGTCCCTGCGGCCGTTGTCCCACCATCTCTCCTCTGCAGTGTTCTCCTGCCATCTCTCCTGAGACAGAGGCTGCTCCTGATCTCTGGTGTGTGAAGACCTGCAGAAAGGAGCAAAAGCAGCAGAATATGAGTATCTGAGTGAGTGTGACAGGCAAAAAGGGGATATACTGTTTAATTAATTCATTTTTACCAATCAGTCAATTTCTTTAATATTAACACAAACACGTAATTAAATATTTAAAAACAATTTGAAATGATTGAAAAGATTCTATAAATTCTAAATACTACATGTATAAGTTGAAAGTAATTTCAAATTATAGTTTTCAATTATAGTCTCAGCATTTTAAATAATCTAAATTCCATATATAAATGAATAATTTAAATTCCATTCCATTAATGTAGTCAATTAAAAGTAATTCCAAAATTATTTAAAATATAGTTAGCAACATTTGAAGTGGATCAAAAAAGTTCATTAAAGTTGTCCTAAGACAAGAACAACGGGTATTGTTTTGGTTTTAGGACAACTTTCATGAAAGGTTTTGATCCACTTCAAATGTTGACTACTGTTTCAAAATTCCAAATATGAATTGCTTAATTAAAAAATACATTTTACAACATTCAAATCATTTAAATGACTACATTTTATATTTGGAATTTAAAGGTAATTTACACATATTTAAAATAGTTCCCAATAATTTAGATTTTACATTTAAATTGATTTAAAAAGCATTAAACAATTTACATTCCAAATATAAATTATTTAACAATTACAATTTTTCCATGACTTCATTAAAAATGTATCACAACCATTTAATACACGACAAGCATGCATAACATGTATTTACTTTAATTGAACATTGGTATTATTGTCATAGTGATGTTTTTTACACTGATTTTACCACATTTAACTCCCCTGACTATGGTAAAATCATTTAAAATAATTTAAAATCACAAATCTAAATGATTTACTAGCTTAAAAATAATATTCACTACTTCATTTCAAATGTATCTGGCTGTGAACTATGACCACATGCGTAGTCATTTTAAATGATCACTGGTATCCTAATGCTATGTTATAATGCTGTTGTTTTTACCACATTTAACTTCCCTCGACTAGGGGTGGGCGATATGGAAAAAATATTTCACGATTTTATCACGATTCTTTGTCATGTTGGTTTTACTATTTTGCAAGTTGTCTGAGCATTATAGCCAAACTAATTTCCCTATCAAAACGAAGCCTTTCAAAAAAAAAAAAAAAAAAGCAGATATTTAGGCCAAAGTGGGCAAAGATAAAAATCTTTATCTTTATTTTATCTTTCTTATTAAAAAATAAGAACAAAGATACACATTACAAATACACATAATATACAAATAAAACAGTGTTTTATTTTCAGGTACAATAGGTGTATTTAGCAGGAGCAAAGTTTTTCAGTCAACAGTAGTGAGTGATTTTTCTCTTTGCTTTTTGTTGTTTTATTAACATTAAAGGAATAGATCACCCAAAAATAAAAAGTCTGTCAATTCTGTCATAGTGTTTTATATTTATACCATTATTTACTCAAAAGTTTTTAAACCTGAGTGAGTTTCTTTCTTCTGCTGGTTTATAAATGCTATTTTGAAGAACGTGGAAAACCAAACAGTTGCTGCTCCACAGTGACTTCTACATGATTTTTTCCTTCTATGAAATTCAATGTGGACCAGCAACTGTTTGTTTACCCACATTCTTCAAAATATCATCTTTTGTGTTCAGCACAAGAAAAGTATCCCAGATTTAGCACTTGTATGTAGTGGTAAAATAATGATGAATATTAAATTTTAGAATTTGAACTATCCCTTTAATAACAGATTAAGCTTAACATATTTAGTACTGTCCCTTTAAGACTACATCAAGTTTCTCCTCTCAACTGTTTACTTTCATTTTAGACATAACCAACTGAGTCTACATGTAAACCTTGTGTGTTTAGACAGTATTAGCGCAAAAGATAACTTAGTTCAGTAATCAGGTGCTGTTTGACAGGCTTTTTTAGTCTCAGCGGCTTTGGGTATATGCGCTCCAGAAAAAAATGGACGTCAGACCAGCGCCAGATAAGAAACATTTAACCAGCAAGGCTTGTATGCAAATAATGTACTTTGATCGCGAATAAGTGCGATATCCTCTGCGCTGTGTCGTGTTGTATGGAGGCGCCAGAATGTGCGCTGTAGCACGATACTACGATATTTCTTCAAAAGCAGATCGTGGAGACATTTTTATCGTCCGCGATCAAAAATCGTCATATCGCACACCCCTACCCTCGACTATGGTAAAATCACTGTAAATCACGCCTTATTGCTCAAATTGAATAGTTCCTCAACAACTGATCTCAGACAGGTCAAGTCAAGCTGAAGTTGTTGTGGTACCTCTTCCTTTTGCTCCTGTGTGAATGAGAGCGAGAGCGATGGCGATCTTTGTGTCTGTGTTTCCTCTCCCTGTCTCGTTCCCTCTCTCCCTCCTCACGGTGCCGACGAGAGCGATGGGAGGACGAGCTTCCTCCTTCCCTGAAAAACAGAAAGGAAGCTGTAATTATAGTAGATTACACCCTTGTATTACTGATACAGATGTTATTTGATAGGAAGCTGATCCTCACCGATGTCGCTCACCACTTCTGGACCTGGACCTGAGAACAGAAGCAAAGAGAGAAACTTGAAGGACAAATCATCATGATGAAACACTTGTGCATTTCTGTGTTACAACAGATATTTTATAGTATTTTTATTTAAATGTCAAATAGTTTGGTTAATTTCTGTGTCAGTTCTTTTAAATTTCAGTGAATGAGTTCAGTTTGCTTGTCAACTCTTAAAAATGTTCACAGAAGCCTGTGTGACATTTCACACCTTTAAAGCAACTAAATTGCAAAACAAAACCACAGAAATTGTCATTTTAATCAGATTTAGGTTTAGTTCTTGAAGTTTTTAAATTACTATTAGATTCAACATTTTGGTCTCTATTATGAACTGAATCACACTGAACTGAATTGAGCTGAATAATGACACTACTGTCTCGTTAGAGCTGCTTTGTAGTTGAATTGAGTTTGTTTAATCATTTGTGACCCTGGAGCACAAAAGCAGTCTTAAGTCGCTGGGGTATATTTGTAGCAATAGCCAAAAATACATTGTATGGGTCAAAATTATCCATTTTTCTTTTATGCCAAAAATCATTAGGATATTAAGATCATGTTCCATGAAGATATTTTGTAAATTTCTTACCGTAAATAAATCAAAACTTCATTTTTAATTAGTAATATGCATTTCGAAGAACTTCATTTGGACAACTTTAAAGGCGATTTTATTTAACATTTTTTGCACCCTCAGATTCCAGATTTTCAAATAGTTTTATCTCAGCCAAATATTGTCCTATCCTAACAAACCATACATCAATGGAAAGATTATTTATTCAGCTTTCAGATAATGTATAAATCTCAGTTTTGAAAAATTGACACTTAAGACTGGTTTTGTGGTCCAGGGTCACATTTCATATCAACACGGTTATTGAATCTGAACAGTGAACTCTGGATAATGTGAAGCTGGATAATGACACTAACTTTGCATCACTGTTACTGAATCTGAGCTAAAATGAATCAAGAATGAATCTAAAACGGATCTGAATTGAATCAACCCTTCAGTGAGCTGAATAATGACACTATTGTCTTCTGTAGAGCTGATTTACAGTTTGAGTTCATTTCATAATTGATGAACTTTGCAACATCAACACTGTTACTGAATCTGAACTGAATCAGATCTGAACTAACTGAATCAACACTGAACTGAATAATGACACTATTATCTTCTGCAGTACTGCTTTACCGCTGAAATTTAAAATTATTTCATAACTGATGATGAGTTTTACAACCTTAAAGGCAGGGTAAGCAATTTCTGGAAGCCAATGTTGATATTTGAAATCACCAAAACAAACACGGCCCTACCCCAAAAAGGTCTCAGCCCTATTTTGATAGATCCGCCCCACATATACGTAGCCTACGCAACCCAGGCAACGATTAGTTCTGTGAAACATAAGCCGCTTTTCGACTGAAATTACCAGGAACAATATGTCCCAGGAACTTTTTTCCCCCAGACCTGTTGCTGTCTGCATTTCCATCGTGGTGTAAACTACCGAGAAGATTAGGCAAATGGTCTGTTGACTTAACGTTGTCTGTGCACATTTCTTAATACCAAGTATGCAAATTTCGGCCTTGCATCCTCGGTAGTTTGGACTTCACGAGTTAGACTCGGGAGTGTGAACTCCTGCGGAGGAACGACGCAAGTCCGGTAATTCTGCAAAGAGCAGCGTACTTGATAACATCAGTCAACTCGTCTCGGCTGCTGCAATCTTCCTCACTGTATTTACAGACGAAATATATCAAACACCATGCACTGCCTCTATTCATTTTCATTAATAGAACAATAGAATAAAGACCAAAGATTACCTGTTAGATTTACCCAAAACGAATTGTATCTTATGTTTAACCACTACAGAGACATCAGAGCCAGCGGCAAATGTCAGAAGGACTAGCCGAGGTTATGCTCCTCTCTTCGGGATACATGAGCACTGAGCGCCCGGTGATCGCGTGGAGCTCGGGTCTCCGAAATCGGCGAAGCACATTTTCCAATAGGCGCTGTTTTTATAAATAAACCGCGGATTTGCGTTTTAAACAACTACATTCTCGCCTGAAATACACGCGTCCAGTGTAGGCAGGTTTTAGCTGTTGCGGCGCGTCCGGTGTAGACACGGTGTTACTCACCTATGGAGAAGAAACAAAGCAACCTCGGTGTCGTCTGTGAAGCCTGGCTCTTGAGTTCTCTCCAGCGCTGGAAAGCTGATCCGATATTTGCACGGGTCCTAATTCTTGCCTTATCGTTCCGCAGTCGTTTTCCTCTTTTTGTTTTTTTTATCCACCATCTCTATCTTTCTGTCGCTCGGCTGTTCACTGAAGGCTCTCTCCTCCATTATAATGAGTAGACATGCCCCTTACTGCTGATTGGCTACACGTTTGTTTTGGGACTCGGCCCCGACTCGGTTTTCTAAAACGTTTTTGAAAAATTGCATACCCTGCCTTTAACACTTTTATTTTCTTGTTTATAACTATGAAGCTGCTTTGAAACAAATAGTATTGTATACAGCGCTACAGAAATAAATGTGACTTGATTTGGCTTGACTATTATGGCTGATTGGAAGGAAAGAACATAAATATCAATATACTTTTCTCAGCTATCATATCCAGGCCTCATAATGATTTCAACACATTTCGGTGCATAAAATGAAAGCAGAACAGAGACGGACCTCCTGCGTTCCCGCTCTCTGTCTCTCTCCCGCTCGCGCTCTCTCTCTCTTTCCCTCTCGCGCTCTCGTTCTCTCTCTTTCTCCATCTCCCACTCTCTGGCTCGCTCCTCTTCTTTGTCACGCTCCTCTCTTCTCCTCGTGCGCATGCGCTCCTGTTTCTCCGTCACAGCTTTCTGCAAATCACAGCAGATCGTCTATGAAGAGCTGCATGACACCAGCCCGACTGAGCTGTGAGCCGTTATCTTACCCTCAGTTTTTCAAGTTTTTCCCTGATTTCGATGAAACCTAGATGAAGTTTCCCTCCGAAGTGGTCTGCGAGGCGGCGGTCGTTGTCGTGGAGGCCGAGATAAGCGGAGCAAACCTCACACACCCGCAGCTTCTGCTGCTGGAAGCTGGAGGCCGGCATGGAGTTGCGGTAGATGTCCTAAACACAATAACATAATTAACTGTAAATAGCGATGGCAAGATACTTTTTTAGACCTAATCAAATTCCATTTGTGATTTAAGTTCTAGAGCTAGAGCTGAGGACCACAATGATGTTTCCACCATGACCTTTGAGCCCACACTGACCTCTGCCTCTTTCTTCAGTGTGCGTGTTTTCTCCACCTTCTCCAGCACCTGCTGAGCCTCCTCCACGTTCCCCTCGCCGCCCAGCTGCTCCGCTCGCGCCAGCAGCTTCCCGATCTCCTCGTTCAGCTCGTGCACACGCTCCGCCTGCCAATCAGAGAACATGAAGACTTAAAGACACAGCTGTAAAAACAGACAGATTCATAGTAAAGGTTGGCAAATTCTTTGTGCTTTGTGAAAAAAAAAAAACCTTGAAAAATGTTATACATTTATCTCAGGCAAAATAACAAAGCTAACAAACTGCAAAATATTATATTATGAATTCAATAGTGACTTTTTAATCTACTGTTCTTCTCGCAATCACAAGTCTAATCTCACAATTCCAAGTTTACATCTCAACTTTTTTCTTAGGATTCTGCATTTACATCTCACAATCAGGGTTTCTGCAGGATTCGGAAGCTCAAATTTAGGACTTTTTAAGACCTGCACAAATAAAATTAATACCATATGAGCGGGGTAAGGCAATGTCCATAGTAACACATTAAACTGTAAAATGACTGTAAAAAGCATGATTTACAAAAACGGAAAGTTTTATAAAATGATACACTTCACATTTCAGCCTTTAAACCATTTTTAAGAAAATGGATGAGTCAAAACTATTATTACACTGAAACAATTAGCAATAAATTATTAGATTAATTAAATAATATATAAATACATTTTTCTGTTTAAATATTTTATCAATCCACCAGTTCACATTTACAGCTCAGGGTAAAAAAAATATGGGTTGATTTTCGCATTGGTCTGAACAAAAACAACAGGCTTATTGAAAATGCACATTCATTCTCTGCCAGCAGGTGGCGCTTTCGGAACTGCAGAAAAATAAGCCTTTTGACGTTTAATCACCACATTAAACCATATCACAATGCTGGTCTTTCCGGCCCCAAATTTAAGATCTCTTGAAATAATAATTAAGACTTTCTTGTACAATTTAAGACCTTTTATGGACTTAAATTTGACAACTAAATTTAAGACTTTAAGTAACCATGGGAACCCTGTCAATTCAGACTTTTTGTTACATCTCATAATTCCGGCATTTTTTCCTCAGAACTCAAGGAGTTTACACTTCACAATTCCACCATTTTTTTTTCCATCAAAATTCTGAGTTTATATCTCACAATTCAGACCTTTTCCTTGGAATTCTGTTTACAGCTCACAATTTGGACTTTCGTTCATATAATTTGGAGTTTACACTTCACAATTCTGACCTATTTCCTCAGAATTCTAAGTTTCAGTTAAAACTTCAAAATATAAATTTAAAATTCTAAAACAAAAACATCACAACTGTGAGCTGTTAACTCAAAATTGTGAGAGATAAACTTACAACTGAAAAAAAATCATTTTTTTATTTGGTTTGATTTATTAATCACAATTTTTTATTCTGTTGTGGAAACAATGTTCTGCAGGATATGGTCCCTTTAAAAAGAAAACAGATTGAGTGGATTTCTTTTCTGATTGCATGTACTTCATATCGAAACAGGAAGTTGGAACAGGACACATTGAAGGGCCCATCCTCTTTTCTTCACAAAAAGTCAGTTTATATCAGAGCTGTGGACCATGACTCACTACTCGCTGGTCTGTGCACAAAAGCAGGTGTGCGAAACTTCAATATGAAAATGATGTGCAAGTGAAATCTCGTGCTACAGAGAAACATTCAGGTATTCCCCGGCGCAGTTCGTCAGGTTTTACCTTGGCAGCCACTTCAGCGCTGATCTCTTCTTGCGTTTCGGCCAGCCGTTTCTTGGCCAGTTCGGTTCTTCGGTCACAGTCGGCGATAAAAGACTGCAGGTGCTCTGCGGCCTGAGAAGACAAGCCACGATCAGCCATTTATAAGCACATACAGTCAGATGCATTTGAATGTAAAGGGTTTACACTCACATCCAGCTCAAAGAAATACTCCTGCTGTTTAGCTGCGATCTCATAATCTGCTCTCAAAGCGAGATCATGAGTCTTCACACACTCCCCCAGATCCATGCGCTGCACAACCACAAATACAACCGTTTAGAAACCTCAGGCAACCTTTCAACATGTTTGATGTCACAATGCAACTGTGGTGAAGCATAAATACAGTCCTGCAATTATCAAACTGGTTTTAGAGTAAAGTCAAACCCACAGAGATGAGGAATGATAATGAGACACTTACGGTTCCAGACAGTATGTCATGTGGACACGACTCCAGCAGATGACTCTTACACACCCGCTCGTCCGTGAACTTGATCCGCTGTCTCATCGTGTCTCCTGCGAGAATACATTACGAGCATCAAAAAATAAATAAATCATCAAATCAAGTCAGAATTGTATCATGATTCTCATCATGCTAAACACAATGAGAGACACCAATCAAATACACAACAATGCCACAAATCAAATCCTGACTCTCAATTAAAAAAAATCACGAGAATTATGACATTGATGATCAAATTACAATTTTGACAATTATATCAAAAATGAGACTAATGATTGTAATAATTATGTAAGATAATGTAATTATGTCAATCAAAATATGCAAATGAACGAATCATCATATTCCTGGTTCTCACATCACCAATCATCAACATCAATGAATTTGATAGATATAAAATAATCTCCGCCAAACCATAGGAGTTTTAACCAAATCAAGTCAACAAATTCATGAAAACTAAGAAATCATGTTTACGTCATTCAAAAAAGGAATAAATTTAAAGTCATGCCAATGAAATCATAAAAATGACATGTCAATAAAAATAGTTATCATCAAATCATGCTAAAAAAAGCAGAATAATTCAACAAAAATCGACAAAATATCAAATTATATCAACCTAATCATGATTCTTATCATGGCAAAAGAATCATTGATCATTAACAATTTGATTCTCATCAAACAGACATGAAATAGTTTCCAGTCAAGTCATAAGATTTATGTTTTTCCATCAAATGAAGTCGATGAAATCATGAGAACTAATAATGATGTTTACCAAATTAAGTCAATCAAAAAAAGAGAACAACACAATTTCAAAGTCATGGCAACAAAATCATTCAGATCAAAATTGACATTACCTTCAACAAATTATGTTCTGACCAAATCATACCAAAAATTTGAATAATTAAATAAAATTGTGAGACCATAAGTTATGTCAAGCAAATAATGTGAACGATGTAATTCTTTTCATGGTAAATAAATCATAAAAATCATAATTCCCATGAAATAGCATCTGACTGATATGAAATTATTCCAGCCAAAGCATAAGATTTACGATTTGTAATTATACCGACGGAATCATGAAATCAACCAATCGAAGTGTGAGAATAACACTAATTATAAAATCATGGCAACGAAATCATTGGAAATCATCAATCCGAGTTGAGTGCTATTAAATGATTCAACCAGAGCACATAAAATCGTGACTCTGTCAAACAACTCAAGAGAGTATCGACATATACCGTATAAACCAACAAATAAAGTAACGAAGCACTGACTGAATCAAACGCATGGTTTAGTTTCGATTTGAGGAGAATGAAAGAAACACTCACCATCTCTGCCAGTGCCCATGAGCTGGTCCAGCATGGCTCTCATCTGCGCCTGGGCCGACATCTTTACCTGTTTACCTCTCCACACGTGTGGGATACACCTGGTTGATGAGCTGAACTCAGTGATCCGACTCGTTTATCTAACTAACTCCTCATACAGCAGGCCTCAAGACCAGCGGCCGCCGAAAACAAGACAAACCGCCTCCTGTAACTCACTAACACACTTTCTACTAACACCACGCACACGTCTGTGTTTCAAATCCTCCAGAAAGCGCAGTTTATAGCTGAAATGCTGCTGAAATCAGTCAATCATAAATCAGTGAGTTAGTGTCGTGCGTTAGCAGCAGCGGCTAACTCTTCCTCAATCCGCCCTATGTACGCTTATTTATCAGTCCTAGCGCTGCTTTATCAATCCGCAGTTCAGTATTTTGTGTAATGGTCCATATTCGCAAAGTTTTGACTGTGTTTATTTGTTGTTGCTTTATTGTTTTATTTCTTTTTTTTCCTCTCGGAATGAGACTTCCGACCCGCGCGCAGCTCCCGCTTGGTTACGCGGCCTCGAGGAAGTGCTACAGAGCTCGGGCGCTGATTGGCTGACGGGCAGGTGACGTCATGACGTCGTCGGGCTGTTATGGAGCAGCACGGTGAGTTTTGTCTGCAAAACTGACGTTGAACATGTTAACCTTGTCATTTTTTTTAAACGTTAATACGTAACTCATAAAGACAAAAATGTGAATCTTTAATTCGAATGTCCTAAACTTTTGTTTGTTCTTAAACCAATACAGTGCTGAGATACAAATTGTAGTCCATTACTGATTCCAAATTACATGGCAAAAATTGTAGCTACTATAGTAATCCAATACATTACACATTTTAAGTAATGTAATCGGACTATTTTTTGATTACTTTTAGATGACTTTTTACCTAACTTGTTTATCAGATTGATTTAGATAGGATAAACTTGTACCATATTGATTTAAAAATACAAAGAGAAAGAAAATTAATTCGATTGGTTATTAAATAAAAAATAAAAAAGGGAGATTCAATAAATTAAGAATGATTTATTGCTGTTGTGTGAAAAATATGTAATAATTAAAAAAAGTAACTAGTCAGATTCCGGTTATTTTACAATCTAATATAATCTAATTACAAGTACTTAATTTTTGGAGTCTGATTATGTAATCCAGATTACAGACGTGTTATCAGTTACTGTATACACATACATACAGTTGTGGTTAAAAGTTTACATGCACCTTGAATCTGTAAAATGTTAATTATTTTACCAAAATATTTATAATATTATAATAATATATAATTATAATATTTAGTTCTATCCTGAATAAAATATTTTACGGACGATGTTTACATATAGTCCAAAAATATTAGCTGAATTTATAAAAATGTCCCCTTTCAAAACTTTACATACGCTTGATTCTTAATACTGTGTGTCGTCACTTACATGATCCACCACTGTGTTTTTGTTTTGTGATGGTTGTTCGTGAGTCCCTTGTTTAACTGCCCACTGTTCTTCAGAAAAATCCTCCAGGTTGGTTTTCCAGCATCTTTTATCATATATGAAACTTTTCCTGCAGTGGCTATGACTTTGGGATCCACCTTTTCACACTGACGACAACTGATGGACTTATACAGAACTATTACAAAAGGTTCAGACGTCCAGCGATGCTCCAGAAGGAATCTGATATGTTAAGAGCTCGTGGGGGAAAACGTTTTGAATTTTTAGATTAGGGTAAATTGTACTTATTTTGTCTTCTGGGACAAAATAACATGCAAGTATCTTCATCTAAGTATCTTCTGTAGTTTCTGAAGGACAGTGCTAAATGAAAAATAAAATATTAAAACAAAATAATCATCCGGTTCAAAAGTTTTCACCCCCATCTCGCACAGTGTCTATAATTTGAAGTTTTATCTGCTAACTGTTAACTTTAGGACTGAGGGGAACCAGAAAGTTCTGAAAGATACATGTTTTAATAGTATAATCAAATTTGAAAAGATCAAGGATTATTTGATTACTCATGAGAAGACTGCTTTAATATTGTGTCTCCTTGTTAGCATCTCACAGGTCAGTAATTACACAAGAAATGACCACAAACACAACAGTATTGGTTCTCTCTGTTTATTGTACTGATGTTTAACAGACATCTCTTAATTTATGTACGTTGTATATTATATTCATATGTATAAAAACATCCAGTGTAATAGTTTTTTCTCCAACTACTTCCACAGAATACAAAATCAAACCCAGCTGTGATTATCAATTAGAAGAACGAGAACAAACAGAAACACAAAGAGGTCCTCTCAGACGGACGTCCATCCACTGATCACAGTCACCAAAGACACAGTCACATTGTCGTTTTGGCACCAGAGTTTCTTCTCATCGCACTAAAGCACATGGAAAACATATGAGCTCATTTATTAGCCCGACTCTGCACATGCAACTCACCATCCTGTGTTTAGATTGTCTGGTGAAGAAGAAAACGGCCCATCCATCTCAGAGAGATGAATCCATGAACGTTTACAGCTTTGGCACACCAGCTAACTGCTTGATTCACAGTTTCTACAAGAGACAGGCCGTGCATGTCATGCGCTCCAAAGCTTTTAGTCTTTAAATCATTTCAGTCGGAGGAATTTCTTTGCTTATACTGTAGATATAGCCTCTAGTTGTCGAGTGGTGCGTCGCGTCTATAGAGGGCCTCTCAAACAGCATTTTCATCACCAAGAATCACAATTCATGGATATACAATGTATAGATATACATAAAACAAATCATCAGCTCACACAGTTAAAGTAAAAATAAAAATTAAAAATAATCAATGTGATGTGAAAACTAAACTTTGTACCTTCAGAACACTGCAGATCCACAAGGATGACCTCGAATTATGCTACATTGGTCTTTATAATGAATCTTACCATATTTCCCATTCATAGTTCTGGTCTTCAAAATCAAAGATAATAAATTGGCAAAAAATAAAATAAAATTGTTTTGAGCTGTATTATATGAGAGTTGGGATTTAAAAAATTAGACAAACACATTTACAGCTGCTCTAAGTGACTTGATGCTACATTTTTCAATCAAAACAGATGAAACTGTAAAAATAAATGTGCATTCAATACCGTGTGTGATCCAAAGTTATTATCTAAATAGACCTTAATCAGGTTAGACGCCATTTTGAATTTAACACGGATGAAAACGAGGTTGTGGTGCACACTATGTAAAGGTCGGCATTTTTACAACTCACCACTTTCAAGCAGTTGCCCCTCACTGCAGAACACAAGATCCAGGGGCGTGGTTGGATCCACATCTAGGGGGTGGAGATGGGTAGGTTTAGGGGTGGAGATGAGTGGGTTTAGGGATCAGCGGGTGGAGACGGGTAGGTTTATGGGTGGAGATGAGTGGGTTTAAGGATCGGGGGTGGAGACGGGTAGGTTTATGGGTGGAGATGAGTGGGTTTAAGGATCGGGGGTGGAGACGGGTAGGTTTATGGGTGGAGATGAGTGGGTTTAAGGATCAGGGGGTGGAGACGGGTAGGTTTATGGGTGGAGATGAGTGGGTTTAAGGATCAGGGGGTGGAGACGGGTAGGTTTAGGGGTGGAGATGAGTGGGTTTAGCGATCAGGGGGTTGAGATGGGTAGGTTTAAGGGTGGAGATGAGTGGGTTTAAGGATCAGGGGGTGGAGACGGGTAGGTTTAGGGATGGATCTGGATCCAACCACGCCCCCTGGATCTTGTGTTCTGCAGTGAGGACCATCTCCTTTCAAGACCGTTTTATGTATTTTTTGTCTTCTGAATGTTTTATTCATAAAAAGGTTTCACTAAGAGAACAATCGGTATATTGTCAAACAACAGTTCAATCCATTGAACGCGCTGTAATGTTACTTCTGTCCAGCCTTGTTTTCATTTCTGTCAGAAATTAAATATGACGTTACCCTGACTAAGGTTTATTAATGTGGCACTGATTCTCTCACTGTGAAAAACTGGACTTTGATAAAAATCATAAATCGGTACTTTTCGTAAGTTTATTATGATCGGGTTGCTATGGTGATTTCGGAAATCCGTAAGTGGCGGCACCTTTCTCTGAGAGGTGGGCGTGGCTCCGTCTCATTCAGCCAATCGGACATCAGTGGGCGGGGTGTTTTTGCTGGTCTCGTAAGGCAGTGAGGATTTCGGGCCTCGTTACATTCGGTCACACGGAGCGCAAGCCCGGACCAACTGATCCAGGATCAGACCCGAACACACAGCGGTCCGCTCACCCAGGCTCGACTGAGATCGTTGATCGTGTTTGTGTGTGATCGTGCTTGTCGTGTAAATAAATACAACACAGAACTACGATAAAAACAGAGTGGAAGTACTAGAGGAGTCTGGGATCTCTTCTGAGGTATTGTCTAACATCTAGCTCCATAGCACCATTTTCCCACACCGCGATCAAATACATCTGCCTAAATTACAGATTTAAAGAAATATCGCTGGCTTAACTCGAGCGTCTGTGGTTAAACGTGAAAATAATTTGGATTCGTACCTCATTTTCTGTAATAATGAGCTCGAGATAAACCTGAAACCCTTAAGTTCAAATCACTGACCGGTAATTGTTCGTTTTAGGTAGAGTGACCATTCTGGTCTAAATGACTTTATTCTAACACTGTATTTACTCAAATAAGTTAAAAATTGTCTGCATATGAATGCTCATACTCTCTATTTGTATTTGTATTATTTGCTCGATTGCAGGCTTCAGATCTCTCTTAATGTTAATATAACATTTTGATTTAGTAACATGAGATAGTTTATTCAACTGGCACTGCCTGTAAAAGGACTGGCGCTCAGATTGGCATAAATCGTGAATATGTACATTAAAGTACAGCCCTTATCTAAAATGGGCTTATATTTTACATAAATCTAATATTATAGCTAATAAACAGTCGGACCTGTAAGGGAAAGTCTCATGAAAACACTTCATCTCAAAACCAAAAGAAAATCTATGGTATTACATTTTCCATTAAGTTTTGCAAAAACATTTTTAGGATCATAAAGATGACAATTAAATATATTTTTCCAACAAAATTTTCATTAGTGTAATACCAAAAAAAATAAAATAAAATAAAATAAAATAAATAACACAAAATCTCAATGCAATACAAAGACATATTACCTTTTTAAAAGTTGTTTTGTATTCAAAATGTACTTTTGAGAATATTTTAAAACATTTTTATTTGGATTCTCATTACTGTAATATAGTATTTTTTTTTTTACAATATTACAGTAAAAAAAATAGTAATACAATATCATATTGTTTAATATTATATATTTTTAATCTAAAATTTTGTTAATTTTTTTTGTATTACATTTGTGAGAATATGGAGGGATATTAAAAATATTTAAGTGTCATTAAAATCACCAAGCAACATAAAACGCATTGTTTACTTTATAAAAAAAAATGTAATTTCTTATTTTTCCATTATTAGGATTCTCATTACTGTAATATAGTATTACTTTTACAATATTACAATAAAAAAATTATAGTAATACAACACCATATTGTTTAATATTATATAATATTTTTAATCTAAAATTTAGTTAAATAGAAAATGTTTTTTGTATTGCATTAGTGAGAATATGGAGGGATTTAAAAATATTTACGTGTCATTAAAATCACAATGCAACATCTTTCTTAACAGTTCTAAAATAGGCTTTGCTTACTTTATAAAAACGTAATTTCTTATTTTTCCTTTGATTTTGGGGTGAAATACGACCCGGACGTGTTCTCAGCAGCTTTCATGAGATTCCCCCTTAAAGGACATCAGTTGACCCGTACTGATCTTAAGACTTTTATTTTGAAATACTCTGAATGTTCTACACTGTTTACCATCTCTGTCAAACACTTCCTGTTAAACACTGGAGCTGAGCCAGATAGAGGGGAAGAAACGAGTGGAAAAAGGAACAAGACATGAGATGATGTGACATGAGCTGTACACACAGAGAGAAGGAGAACGTACGTGTGTGTGTGTGTGTGTGTGTGTGTGTTTGTTTACAAGCATCCCTGGGTTGTACAAGTGTGTGTCACATGGTGTTATTCCACGCTGTAAGTGTTGAGTTGAATCGAACGTGCCTAGTATACCTTGTTAACACCTCGGTGCTGACGCTTGTGTGTAATTAAAGGTGCAACTTCCACCAGAGTGAGGTGAAACACGAGGAGAGCGAGAGGCGGCGCGGAGCCTTACAGAGCCGTGAGTCTCCCCGTCAGAGCGGCCTGCAGCTCAGACGGCAGGAACACGCCCAGCTCAGTGATGATGCCGCCCGTGATCAGCTGGTGAGGAGTGACGTCAAACGCCGGGTTCCACACATCGATGCCTGCAACACAACCCACAGAATGAGAATATTGCATATGAATATTCTGAAGTAGATCTTTTGATATTTTCTGTGTGCACTCTGATTTTACTTATTTATTAGGATTTTTTTATTTTAGTAGTTTTAGTTTTTCTTCTCTAAATATGACCCTGGACCACAAAACCAGTCTTAAGTCGCTGGGGTATATTTGTAGCAATAGCCAAAAATACATTGTATGGGTCAAAATTATCCATTTTGGTTTTATGTCAAAAATCATTATGATATTAAGATCATGTTCCATGAAGATATTTTGTAAATTTCCTACCGTAAATATATCAAAACTTTTAATTAGTAATATGCATTGCTAAGAACTTCATTTGGACAACTTTAAAGGTGATTTTCTCAGTATTTTGATTTTTTTGCACCCTCAGATTCCAGATTTTCAAATAGTTGTATCTCAGCCAAATATTGTCCGATCCTAACAAACCATACATCAATGGAAAGTTAATTTATTCAGCTTTCAGATGATGTAGAAATCTCAATTTCAAAAAAATTGACATTTATGACTGGTTTTGTGGTCCAGGCCTCACATATAAGGTTTGTTATTTTTTATTTAATAGTGTGTTATTTTAGTATTTAAAATTTAACTAAATGAAAATAATTGTTTTGACAGCAAGCTAAGAGGTTTTTTTTATAGTTAACATTTGTTTTAAACACTTTTTTTAAAGGTTTCATATTTAGTTACAATAATAACTATTATTCATTAATTAATTGAATTTTATAAACATAATACATGTCATATCCCTGGACTACAGTGACTACAGTAGTGCACAACACAACAAAACTGCCACAACAACGCATAGGACTAATTTAGTTGTGTTGCGACTTGTTTAAAGTTAAAATGCCTTAATGATGGATTTGTTTCTTACAAACACGCAGCTTTTAAATGTCAAGACATTAACTGATGGACTGGAGTGGTGTGGATTATTGTGATGTTTTTATCAGCTGTTTGTACTCTCATTCTGACGGCACCCATTCACTGCAGAGGATCCATTGATGAGCAAGTGATGCAATGCTACATTTCTCTAAATCAGTTTCCATGAACAAACATGTATTAGCACTAACGTATTAACACTATAGTATTTTACCCTACAGACAGACAGCAGTCTAGCTCATGCTGTTTCTGTCCAAATATAACAGGCATATAACAGTTCCAGTCAGATAACAAGTTAATTTGCTGAAATGACTTGATTGGGGCGTCCCGTGCTGATCTGGGACCAGACCAGTCCTGTCTGTTGTGCGTCAGACAGCAGTTTTCATTAGAGCAGTGCAGTAATCTGCCTCTCCCCTCGAGACGCCAGCAGCTATTAAACGCTGCAGCTTTAATTAATCTGATGATTCTGACTCTTATGTTTTCACATGTGCGGAGGATTATTCCTCCCTCGCTCACTCGTGCTCATATCAGAACTGTTTAATTAAAAGCAGCTCCGCTCTGTTTCAAATCTCACTTAAACCCTGCGGTCACACACTCACACTAATCAGCTTTTTCTGCTTTTCTCACCCCTTTTTCAACAACAACAAAAAAACCCTGCATGTTGTTTTTAGATGCCATCTAATA
The DNA here is from genome assembly GCA_021397915.2 of Tor tambroides. Classification (NCBI taxonomy): domain Eukaryota; kingdom Metazoa; phylum Chordata; class Actinopteri; order Cypriniformes; family Cyprinidae; genus Tor; species Tor tambroides. Next base: position 264,555 of record JAFVLL020029244.1, on the reverse strand, counting down.
TTCATCTAACATTTATATTTCATCTAAAAAATTTTTTTTATTTTGTTTCAGTAGTTCTAGTTTTTAAACTTAAGTGCTTTGGATCTTTAAATTTGTGCCATTTTTGTGTGAAACATATAAATTTTGCACTGCACACTTGACTTACCAGGAGCGGCGACAGGAACTCCGTTGATGCTGGTGAGCTCCTCAGGGGGACGTTCCTCGATCACGATGTCTCGTCCGCTCTCCAGACTCAGATCGCAGGACGTGCTGGGCGCCGCCACGTAAAACGGCACGCCGTGATGCTTGGCAGCGATGGCCAGCTGATATGTGCCTACTTTGTTGGCCGTGTCGCCGTTTGCAACAACCCTGTCCGCTCCGACGACGACAGCTGTGTGCGTACAGGAACATTAACATCTGACAGAGCTGATACAGACATGAAAACAGACATGAACGGACTCTTCCTGCGTCACCTGTGATGCCTTTCTCCCTCATGGCGAGCGCCGCCATGCTGTCTGTGATGAGGGTGGCCGGGAATCCCTCCGCCACCGCCTCGTACGCCGTCAGCCGGGCGCCCTGGTTGTAGGGCCGCGTCTCTGTGCAGTACAGACGCTTCAAGCGGCCCAGCGCATGCAGCGACCGCACCACTCCTGCACCGATCAGTTACAGTCATCATCAGATATCACGCTTAGGGCCAGTTTTACTAACAGGGCAAATTAGCACGAGAGTGCAATTCCAAAACAACGTCGATGGGCGTGGAAATTTCTGCGGGTGATTTACTAACAACGCGCAAATTAAAGAACACAGACACAACATCTCATTTACATATCGACTAATGCAATATATCAAGTGCAGCGCAAATAAAGAATAAAGAAATAACAAAGCCATAGTACATGAAAAGAATCGGAGGCCAAAAAACGAAGGTTTGCAAGAAGTTTTGTTAGACCTGGTATGCGTGACTCCTAGTTGAGGGTTCCAAGTCGTCTTTTATTTCCTGAAGCAAATTAAAAATAACATAGCTTGGCAAACGATATGTTCAGATAATGTGTTCTTCTGGCTTTCCAAATAAATTAATACATGTGGAAAAAATCCTCTCTGTTCTTTTCTGTGCCTCCTCTAGCAACAACAATTGCAGCCATTTCAAGCGCAAAATAGTTTAAGACATGCTTTTTTTGGGCGTTAAATAATGGCGCAAATACCAGTAATTTGACGAGCGCAAACGTTAGTAAATCACGTTGCGTGATTCATTGTAATACTCTCCTCCCATAATTTTTGCGTCTGAAAGTGAAACTCCTACAAATGCACATTCAATAAGGTCAGGTGCAAAAATAACTGTGTCCACGCCTTTTCAGCGCTAATTCTTCACGGCGTGTCTTTAGTAAATCCTGACAGTACTTTAGTATTTAGACAGTATTTTAATGCCAAAGGACGGTTTGCGCTGGCGCAAGCTGTTAGTAAAACTGGCCCTTAATTTCTGCATTAATGATAAGCGCGCAGACTGACCGAGAGCCGTGCCGTATCCCGCGGTGGCGAGGCTGCCGGTGTTACAGTGCGTGAGGATGGTGACCGAGTCTCGTGGGACTCCCGATAGGATGTGCTGCGCACCATAGTTGCCGATTTTTTTGTTGTCATTCACGTCTCGCTCCAACATCTCCTCAATCCAGCCAATCACGCTGAAGAGGGGCGTGGCCAAAAGACAAACGTTAGAGGAAGATAAAAAGGTGTAATGAATGCAGCACTTCTTATTTAGGCTGTTGTGATCATTTGTCGTGTTATTGAATATAATTGTGTTTAACGATTTAAACTTGTCTCTCACAGTGAATATCTGGTAAACATTTATACACAGTAAATTTGGAAACATACAATAACAAGCCTAACAAATTTCCTTTAAGGCTCTTTAAACAGATATTGCACAAAGTTGAAAGGCGTGTAGATAATTTGAATTTTTTTTTAAAGAGTACTTTAAAAATGAAAAAAAAAAAAAAAAAAAAATCAATATTCAAAACAAACCATTTAAATAAAAAGTTTTTTTTAATTTGTTTTTAATATTTCTAAATCAAATCCTTTATGCTTTAAAATCTACTTACTGGAATGAAAAACTACTTTAAAAAAATGTTTTAAACAATTAAAACATTAAAAGAAATTTTAAATAAAATATTTCAAATAATATTTTAAATACTTTCTTAAAATATTTCTATTTTTGGTCCACTTTAGTTGTGGCAGGGTCTTCACTCTTTATAACCCGGTTAGTCTTGAATAGCCACATTTTTTAATGTTGGCATATGGTCTAATCCTTACTCTGGTCAAAAACAGTAAAGAATTATAGAAAATGAGCACAGACCAGTGTTATTTTATTATTATTTATATTATTATAGTATTTATTAAAAATGTGAATTAGCCCTTATTTATGTACTTTTTAACTTTCTTTTCACTTTTACATTAGTAATTTTGTTTTGTGCTTTTTTCATTTTAGTATTTGCTATTTTTTTATATTTCTATCTAGCTTTAATTCATTTTTATTTCAGTTTCAGTAATTTTAGTACTTAAATTTAAAAGAAAATTAGAATTTGCCTTGGCAACTAACTGAAAAACAGTTTTTCATTTATAATATTTAGATTTTATTTTATTTCAATGAATGGTAACCATTTTTAATAGTTTTAGTCAATAACAACACTGTCACAGACACTGTAATTCAAATTTCTGACAAGTAGTACAAATTCGTACAAAGACTTTAAGACTATTTCATAGACATGGCGCAGAAAATAAAGCAGAATATACCGATCTTTTCTGGAATATCTGGTTTACTATTAAAACAAAACTCTAACGATCTTCCAAAGAATAACATTTTTAAAACTTCCCCAAATCTTCCCATCCCAGGTTAAACTGTCACCTGTCTCTGAGCTGCTCTGTGTTTTTCTCCATGCTCTCGTTCTCTGTGAACTCCATGAGCTCGCGGGCGGCTCGGCCCATGTTGACCGCCGTGGGTCGTGCAGACGTCAGGTGGCACAGCGAGTCCCTGACGAAGGACACGAGGTCGTCACCCCCAGCGCCCGCCCGCAGCTCCACCGCCAGACTCAAGCAGCCCACGATGGCGATGGCAGGAGCGCCACGCACCTGCAGGGTCAAAGGTCACACACCACAGAGTCAGATTCGCCAGAGCTCCTCATTACCAGGAGTCCGCTACACTCACAAATCATCCATTCAAATTGATTTCCACCATGTGAACACTTCAGTCAGCTCTAAAATCAGCTCACTGGAATGAAAAACTAGATTTTTTTTGGATGAAAAGCCGCATAAATTTATTCATACTGATTGGAAACACCATTTTGAGTTAAAAGTTGTGTGCTGAAGACACACTCAAGCCAAAATGCTGTTTGCAAACCCACTTTACATTCAAAATGTTAAATATTACCAGGAAATCCAATGGGATAAATGTACAAAAGTACTGCTCGTTGCATTTAGTGAACCTTTTAAAGGAAAATAACATTTCCATTTCAGTGAAATCATGAAGTCATCCAGAGTAATCACAGCTCAGAGATGCTTCAGTAGCTACAAAGAGAAATGATGGTAAGTGTGATGTCATCGTTTCTTTAGAACTTGGAATTCTGCCATTATGATTACAATGAACAATTATGACATCATTCGGAACTTTAAGCTGATTAAATAACTATGATGTCATAATGACTTAAAGGGACAGTTCACTAAAAAAAGAATTCTGTGTCATCATTTACTCACCCTCAAGTTGTTGAGTTTGATCTTCTCCTGAGCACAAAAGAAGATACTGTGAATAACGCTGGTGGCCGAACAGTTGACGTAGCCATCGACTTCCATAGAATAGAAAAAACAGCATGGAAGTCAATGGCTACCAACAACTCTTCAGTTCCCAACATCATACAATAAATCTTCTTTGTGTTCAACAGAAGAAAGAAACTAACAGGTTTGGAATGGAGACAGAATATTCATTTTTAGATTAACTATCCCTTTAATGTACAAAAGTACTGCTCATTACATTTAGTGAACCTTTTAAAGGAAAACAACATTTCTATTTAAGAGTTTTGGTGAAATTAAGGACATCACCATTCTGAACTGGAAAATCTGACATCCTTTGTAAATGCAAACTGTGTGTGTGTGTTTTGCTTCAAGAGAGCAACCATACATTTGTGTTGTGTTTTACTTTTATTTTATACTCATATATTCTTCATTCATTCATTCATTCATTCATTTATAAATCATTTATCACTTAATCGTTTTATTATTTCATTTAATCATATAACCATTTACAACAATCATTTTAAAGCCATTTATGCACTCATTTCATTGATTAGTCATTTATATCACATTATTGTTTTCTATATTTTTCCATTGTTGTTTAGTCTTATGATGTGTGCTTTCAAGGGACGTTTGTCTTCATTAGTAAGAGTTAAGTGAATGTTTTACTTTCAGGGTTTTTAAGGTCACGGGACGTTATTGTGAAAGTAATTTTCCATTGACTTCTTTTATTTGTGCTGGTCAGACAAAGTCTGAGCATTGAAACATATGCAACTAAGATTATTCAATAAACTCTGGTCCTTTTTTATCATCACTTTATCTCCTGCTTCTGCTCTTCTCTGGCTTTTCTTACTGAACTTCTTGGCTGATAGAAGACAAAACACTGGTTTTAGGTATTAGTCAGTTTTGCTGACTAGTTGTTCTGTTATCAGACAAAACGGATATTTTCTGACAGGATCTGGTATTTCTGGTGTGGAAGAATGATCTATATTATATGCCACTCGTGATGAACAATCAAAGAACGTTTTTTCTTTGGACAAATGGAGAGTAAATAGAGACTCTCTGGACCATAACTAAAATGCTCAGGCGTGACTGTCATTTCCCGTCCATTAGTAAAGGTCTCATGACAGTGACAGCGGCTGGCACAGGTCCAAAGCCCCTGAATCCCTGATTGATCAATAATTCATGCGAGATATTTGCAGTAACGACTATTAATGAGGCGCAGACATGGCTGCCGGAAAACCATCACCCCAACACATTAATTATGCACCATGTTAATCAAGACTGGAACGGCTGGAGAAAGAAAACTCGAGGTTTGCGAAACACCCTTGTGACGTCACAACGTGTGTTCGCAAACAGCACATGTGCATCACGGAGATGTCTATTTGATGTCTGAAAGATGTATTTTTTAGCGTGTTTGCTCATCTGAAATAAGTCTAAGACGTTTCCTGTCAGACGTCAAATAGACGTTTAGAAAATGTCTTTTAAGATGTTTATGATTCAGAATGACTGACATCTTAAATACGTCTATCAGATGTTTGTACACAGCAGATGCTTTCCAGATCAAGTGATCTTTAACAGACATCTTGCAGACGATAGCACATGTACATCACGGAGATGTCTGCAAGACATATATATTTTTTTTACAGTGTTTGCTCATCTGCAATACCTCTATAGGACAATTCCTATCAGATGTCAAATATACATTTATTAGATGTGTTAAAGATGTTTATGATTTAGAAAGTATGTAAAACTGAGATCTTACAGACGTCTGTCAGATGTTTGTACACAGCAGATGCTTTCCAGATCAAGTGATCTTTAACAGACATCTTGCAGACGTGCTATCTGGGGACAGGTACTGTTTAAAAAGTTCATAAGTTTTAAACTTGACGTTCCATAATAAATAAAGCATCAATGTGACACATTAGTGCCAAACAATAAAACAAATTAGCACATTGAACCACAAATACACATAGGGCATGAACAGACAGCTATTACAGATCGTTGCCCTATGTACGGTTACCAATTGACTTCCTTAGAAACATTCCAGGAACATTTTTTCCCCAAATATTTGGGGAAATGACTTGTTTACTCAAGCGGGTACATGCATAATTAAGATGCAAGCATGCATTATTATCAAAAAAAAAAAAAAAAAACGGCACAGGGATGTTATGTCGTCTATAGGACGTTACTGTCAGATATCAAATAGATATTTATTAGATGTCTTAAGATGTTTATAATTTATAATGTATGTAAAACTGAGATCTTACATATGTCTGTCAGACGTTTGTACGCAACAGATGCTTTCCAGATCAAGCGATCTTTAACAGACATCTTGCAGACGTACATGTGATATCCGTTCACACCGGACAGGTACTGTTTAAAAAGTTCATTAGTTTTTAACTTGACGTTCCATCATAAAAAGTGTCAATGTGACACATTAGTGCCAAACAATAAAACAAATTAGCACATTAAACCACAAATACACTTAGGGCGCGAACAGACAGCTATTACAGATTGCTGCCCTAACGTTAAATGTATGATTAACTTCTTTAGGAACATTTCTTTTAATTATTTACAAGCATAAACAAACACGCCCAAATATTTAGGGAAATAACTTGTTTACGCAAGCGGCCACGTGCATAATTAAGATGCAAGCTTGCATCATTAAAAAAAAAATAAGAAAAAAAAGCTCCTTATGCTGTCTATAGGACGTTTCCTGTCAGGTGTCGAATAGACTTTTAGAAAATGTCTAAGATGTTTATGATTCAAAACATATGTAAAACTGACATCTTACAGACATGTGTCAGATCTTTGTACAGATGCTTTCCAGATCAAGCGATCTTTAACAGACATCTTGCAGACGTGCATGTGCTATACATTCACACGGGACAGCTAGGTTTAAAAAGTTCAATAGTTTCTAACTTGACGTTCCATCATAAAAAGCGTCAATGTGACACATTAGTGTCAAACAATAATTAGCGCATTAAACCACAAATATGCGTATGGCGCGAACAGCCAGTTGTTACTGAACACTGCCCAAACGGTAATGCACCACTTTATTGTCTTTAGGAACATGCATTCCCCAAATATTTAAGGAAATAACTTGTTTACCCAAGCGTCCGCGTGCATAATTAAGACACAAGCGTGCATTATTAAAGAAAACGGCGCAGGGACGTTATGTCAAGCGCAGGTTATGCAGATCACACTACAACACACATGCACACGCACGAACAAAAAGCGCAACCCCGTGCTCCTCCGATCCGACACAAAGGAACCTCTACCAGGCATTGAAAGGTTCGGACGTGCGTGAACGAAACCGGGCAGAGGATCGGTCGATCGGGCCTGCCGCCGTACCTTCATGCTCTTGATGGCCTCATATCCGTCCTGCACCGAACGGATCTCGTCGTACACGGTCTCGCGCGGCAGCAGCAGCTGGTTGAGGATCTGCAGAGAGCCGGACCGGTACCGGATCGCTTCCAGCGTCATGACCCGTATGAGATGCGGCTGGGTAACGTTATTCCGGGAGCGCTGGCGCGGATGTGTGACGGGTTCCGTCGGTCCGTTTCGCGTCCGGTGGATTCGGGGTGTGTTAAAAGCGCTGTGATTCGTGAATCATGAATCGCGAATCACAAGGTGTGGGCGTAAAGGTCTGCACGGATCGAGGGGGAAAAAAAGCGCACCGATCACGGAACCGCGTGTTCGCTCTGGCAGGAAGCCCCGCCCTCTTGATCACGCCTACTCCTGTCAATCATCCCGCGCTCCAGCATTGTGTGAGGCGCATTTGACATTCAGATGAAGCCTTTTATTATTCCTATAACTACTGCGAAGCAACAATAAAGCGATTCAGACTATTCTTAGCCAGTGAATGGAGGATCCAATGAAGAGCAGATGTTCAAGACCCGGAATGAGGACACGTAAGATCATGTCTCTGTGGAAGAATCGATAAAAAAACGCACACGCAGGCACTATTGTTCAGTTTGATATTTTAATAAGTCATGACGTCATCAAGGATTTTCATTTGAAGGAACAGCTCTTCACTATTTACAGTTAAAGTGAATGGGGACTAGGTCTGTTGAGCGTCCAAAAATGACAAAAACGCTCTAAGCCCGTTCTCACCAAGGGCTATAACTATAGTGTGATATTTTAATGTGTCATGATGTCAATCACCTCAGACGGATTTTAATTTAAAAAGGTTTGGTTTCTTCCTAAAATTAAAATTCTGTCGTAATTTAATCACCTTATAACGATCTTTCTTATGTTAGAGTTTTGAAAAACTTTACACACTTCACTCTACCCTAAGAGAGAATGGGGTCAATTGAGTGCCAAAAATGACAGGGCCCTTCAAGTCAAGGATTTTAATTCTGTGAGAATAGGGAGGCCCTCGTCAAAATCTGAACGATAACCACACAGAGGAACGATGTCGCTCGAATCTGTCAGAACAATTTTAAAAAACGATATAAAAAACATTGACAGTCAATTAGAATCCAACAAACTTTAATGAGAGCAACATTTAAAGCAGTAGGCAACAACTTAAGCACTCACTTAAAGGTGCACTGTGTAATACTTAGGATGATCTAAAGTCGCCACCATGTTTCTACAGTAGCCCTAAATGGACAAACTGCTCTACAGAGCGCGTTTCGTCACTATGTTGTTCCTGCGAAAAAACACTGACACAAGGATGAACAAGTAACAGTAATATTCGCAATGACATCGGTTTATTGAATAATTAAGTAAATATAATTCCTTAATTTACCTTTGTAAAGAAACCTCATTGCTCTTTGCGGTCTCAGACGACGGCATCTTAGCCCTGTATCGGCCACCGTAGCTTCTCTAGGGCCCTGTCCCAAATGGCACCCTAAACCCTCACAGTCTTCCTCTGAGTCCGCACTTTCGTGACGTAATGCCGCTTTGACTGTCGGGTAGAAGTCTGCTGCGGAGCTCGCCCCAGTGCGGGCTCGGCAGAAGTGCAGATAGAGGGCGCATAACGGCCGCAAAGGGGCGCTGTGAGCACCCTTTTTAACGCTAAAATGACGGTTGGGACACCTACGGTCTCGTGGACTTAACGGACACGCGGTGGCCGATGTAGTCATAAGACGGGGCAGTGCACATGAAGTGTTCATTTGGGACAGAGCCTAAAGCAGGGTGCCCAAACTTCGGTCCTGGAGGACGGTGTCCTGCAGGATTTAGCTCCAACCCAATTAAACACACCTGAAGCAGCTAATCCAAAGCTCTTATAAGGCATACTAGAAACTTCCCAGCAGGTGTGTTGAGGCAAGTTGGAGCTAAAGTCTGCAGGACACCGGCCCTCCAGGACCGAGTTTGGGCACCCCTGGCCTAAAGGGACGGGTGAGGGGGTACTGAGCCGTTGGTTGCAATTCGCAACCTCAACCGCTAGATGCCGCTAAAATCTACACACTGCACCTTTAATAAACAGAATGTTATCGTTCTTGGAGTGAACAGGCCTTAAGGGGCCATTCACAGAAACGCATTCTGTGCAGGGTTTCATATCAAAACTAGCCCAAGGCTATATACTTTTTAAGAGAGGTCTCCCGTTAAAAATCGGGGGGGGGGGGGGGATTTTTGAAAGCTTCGAAGCTTACTTACATTTGCATACTTTTAAATATGGCTCAATTAAGATGCATCACATAAAGTGTAATGAACAAGTAATATGGACTAGAAACATTTATAACCTACCTTAAAGGTGTTTTGTTCTTTCTCGAGCATCACAGTCCCAGTCCCCATTTGCTTTCATTGTTTAGAGCAGCCAGGACATTCTGCAAAACATCTCCTTTTGTATTACTTAAACATTTCAAGTCAGTGGCTTTAAACAACACAAGTATGAGCGAATAATGACAGAATCTCAATTTTTAGGTCAACTTTCATTTTAATTATTACATTAGACATCATATCCTTCACCTTAGACACATTAACAAATTAATGCAGCTTTTAAAAAATAGACCCATCATCAGAACGCCAGTACATACATTAATACATTCGCAGTGATTGCCTTCAGTATGCGGAGACCGTAATGAACCTGATCTGTACATGCTGGAGTGAACGAGGATGATGAAGGCTAATTGGGTTCAGATAGCGTCCTAAAAGAAGACGGCGGGCCGAGTAAAGAGGTTGTCATGGAAACGCAGGCAGCTTTATGTCTGGCTCGTTAAAAAAAACGCAACCAAACAAACAAACAGTTGATATAATGACTGACTGTTGCACACACACATACTGAGTTCTGGACATGTGGATCTGCTCAACACAAACAACAAGGGAGTTCAGATTGTGTCAGTCAGGGGTTAAAGTTGATGACCTTCGACTCTGAAACAGACAAGCCACAAAAAAAAAAAAAAAAAAAGAGACGACAGCTTCCCTAAAAACATGCTGATCTCAGCATATGAATGACCACACATGAAATATATGAAACACACACATTATCACCCGGATACAAAACCTCTCATTCGATCTTATCAAACCAAACAGACCCAGAACACAGTGTCACATGACACCATCCTCCACCCGAAACACCCGCACAATGAGCCCCGCTTGATTCCCTCTCACGACCGTGTCTCACGAAGCATCGGGGTGCGGATAATCCACGATTATGGGCTATTATCTGCATCTCCTCCATCTAACACACACTTAAACGTCTTCCCTGGAGTGCTGAGATTATTCCCATATCACAGCCGTGCAGCGGCATTATCCTAATCTGGGAATACTGGAGGACACAGATTACCGTAAAGACCGCAGATTAACAGCACTTATATGTGAAAGAGAGGTTAGGCTGAACGATGGAAGATGGAAGACAAAAGAGACAAAAACTGGGTTAAAATAAAAAGAACTAGTAGTGCTAGGTACATGCATGAAACTGTCAGAGGGAATGAATGACCGTCTGTAATTCTGTTCTCCGATAACCATAATTGTATTTTTTTTTTTTTTAAAAAGTATTTATATACAAAGCATTGCATGGGGAAATCTCACAAAGTAATGTCATATTTCACAAAAATTATATATATAAATTGTATAATTATTATTTAACCTAATTATTCTTAATATTTACATAAATTATATATTTATGTATGAATTTTATATATATTGACTATTGGCATTGACAATTAAGCACAATTTTCCCTCATAATTCTCATTACTATGTGATATATATATATATATATATATATATATATATATATATATACACACACACAAAATTTTTAATTAGTTAAAAAAACATTTTTCAATTACATTTAAATTAAAAAAATGTAATACAGCAAATATTAATATCCTGTGTGTGTATATATATATATATATATATATATATAAAATATATATATATATATATATATATATATGTGTGTGTATATATATATATATATATATATATATATATATATATATACACAAATTAAATTTTAATTAGTTAAAAAGACATTTTTCAATTACATTTAAATTAAAAATAAACGTAGTACAGCAAATATTAATATCCTGTGTATATATATATATATATATATATATATATTATACACACACGTGTATGTGTATGTGTACGTGTACATATGTGTGCGCGCGCGCCTCTAAATTTTTAAATTCATTTTAAATTAAAATGAAAAATAAATGTATCACAGCAAGTATGAATATCTTGTATGCTTATTTTAAATTCAATAATATATTTAAAACAAATCTTAATGCAAAAACATCTTAATGGTCCTAAAATATTTAAACATAATTTCTAATCTTTCTTTTTGGGGGCTAAATAAATGTGATCCAGGCATGTTGTTGATGGGTTTTGTGAGATTTCCCCCTTTAGTGTCTGATGTTTATTTTTGCATGAGGTGAGATGAGTTTGATCTCACTCGAAACATTCAGACGTCTCTCCTTACAAAAGACACAATGAGGAATGTTTTGATGGTTTGGACTGCAGAATAATGAAGTGCAGCAATGCAAAAGGTGCTTAATTGCATGTTTGTGTAGTGTTTCATTTCCCTCTGCAGCTCCTTTATATCTGTCGCGATTCATTTCTATCCTCATGATTTGAGAAGTGTGAAGAGTTTTCAGCAGACAGTCATGTCACTCAGTGCGTTTCTTCACTCTCTGACGCCCCGTTTTTTCCTGACTGACTCCAGCTGTGAGAGAGAGACAATGAAAAAGACGACAGTGAGTTCACATGAAGATGCGACTGAAGCACAGACGCGGCAGGCTTTATTATTCACCTCATTCTCCACCATCTTCAGTCGGCCGAGGGCGTCCTTTGCTGCATCCTGAGAAACCAGAACAGCTCTTTAGCTTTAATCTAAACGACTGATTCAAAAATGTTGAAATGAAGTGACATCCAGCTTCTGCTGTGTTTTAAGGCACATCAAGGAGTTTTGATGAAACACCTGAGCAACTGCATGAACCCATTTTACTTCAGTAATGTCAAGTTTCTGAGTGAAATGAGAACGGAAATAGACACCTCACAGCTTATCAGTGTGTTTGTGCAGAACAGCTAAAGTCTGATAGTGCGTGTGTGTGGTTTGCTCACCCTATTGCCTTGGCTGGAAAACATTTTGACTGAATCCGAGAGACCGTGAACAAACTTCCGCAGCACATTTTCATATTCTGAGACACAGACAGAGAGATTATTGATTATCTGTTTTGCTCTTGCAGGTCTCTCAAATGGAGTCCGATTCATTGAAGTGAATCAGTTTATTTAGAAGATTCATTTAAATGAACCATTTAAAAATGATTCACATTTTCAAACAATATTATTCCCAGCAGTCCACATGCAGCATTTATGTTCTTATCCATAACAAGATAAACATTTAGTAAAATAGGGCTGTTTATAATTAGGTTTTTGAGTGTTTTTCTCTCTCTTTTTTTTTTTTAATTATATAAGCTACTGTTCAAGATTTTGAATGTTTCTGAATGAAGTCTCTTTTGTTCACCATGTCTGCATTTATTTGATACAGTAAAAAGAGTAATATTATAAAATAATATTACAATTTAAAAGAACTGTTTCCTATTTTAAAATATATTAAAATGTAATTTATTTCTGTGATCAAAGCTGACTTTTCAGCATCATTACTCCAGTCTTCAGTGTCACATGATCCTTCAGAAATCACTCTACTATGCTGATTTGCTGCCCGAGAAACATTTCTGATCATTATTAATGTTCAAAACAATTGTGCTGACCAGTATTTTTGAGGAAACCATGATACAATTTTTTTCAGGATTCTTTGATGAATAGAAAGTTCAAAAGAACAGCAGTTATTTGAAACAGAAATCTTTTGTAACATTATAAATGTCTTTTCTTTTGATGAATCTAATGCACCCCTGCTGAATAAAAGCTTTAATGTCTTTGAAAAAAAGTTGCATTGTGGTACCTGTCAGTGCTGCCGGATGTTTCTCCAGGAATGATTTCTGCCATTGCAGTCGCTGACAGACGTCCATGTGCTGCTTGATCAGCTCTGATGGGTCTCGTCTGTTCTTCTTATAATCGTTGATCTAAAGAGACGCACAAAATGACTCACGATACACTCTATATCCAGTCAACAGCTCAGTCCTATCACTACTGACACCGAAACGCACCTTCCACTCCAGTCTCTCTTTGTCGTAGTGAAGCAGACTGAAGCTGTGCAGCTTATTCTGCGGAGGAGACGAGCTGAAACCAACCAGAGACGAGCGTTAAACACAGAGCGACATGCAATCAGTGCCGTACGATCAGCTTTAGTGTTACCTTGGTTTAGAGTTCTTGTCGTGATCGTTTCTGGGTTTGGATCTTGGAGAAGGAGCCTGCTGGAAAGAAAATGCTTTATGCTGTCTTTGTATGCAAGAAAACATCCTGTGCGTAATATAAATAGGAATAACTGGCGTCTCGTACCCGTTCCTTTTCCCTGCTTTTCTCCTGGTTTCTGTCTTTCTCCCGCTCTCGGTCCTTCTCCGGTGAAGGTGTGAGCGGGTCGATGACGAGCCATTTCTCCGTCAGCGGCTGCAGCTGAACTCCAGCCAGCGGCTCGCGGATCTTCACACGCACCTCCAGCTTCCCTCCCGTCGCCTTGCGTCCGTCCAACACCTGCAACGGCAGCACAGCCTCATGGGACACCAGCGCTCCTGTGCATGTGATGCATGCATGTGAGTTTGTGTGAGTCGCTCACGTCAATGATCTCTCTGATCTCACACTGGTTCTCGAGAGCTTCTAGCTTCAGCTGAGCACTTCCCACCACTTTATCAGTCTTGAAGAGACCGCTGTGGACACACACACACACACACACACACACACACACACACGTTTACTTAGCAGGGCCGTGCAGAGACCTTTGGAGGGGCAGGTGCTCAAAGTATAAAAGGGGCACATGGAACACGGCTTTTAAAAGGGTTGTGGTCCTCGCTGATATGTGTATCGAAATGGATGCTTCTGTATTGATACAGCAGCAAATGCCATGACGCAGGTTTGAAAAAGAAACACAGAACAGAAAAAACCATTTTAAGTTTAAATGTTAAAGACATTTTTTGCACCTCTTAATTACTCTGGAATGATATTATTATTATTATTATTATTGTTGTTGTTGTTGAGTTTACAGGGTATGGTGATTTTGCTGTTGTAATCACTACTGTTGTTGTTGTTGTTGTTG
>JAFVLL020029244.1:146448-250101 GCA_021397915.2 Tor tambroides | reverse complement strand
CACATGTCAACAAAAATGGAGCAACCGTTTTATCATGACGACTCGTTTCTTTCTGCTTATGGTCATCCAGACGCTGCCCTGCACGACTACAAGCTTCTAAAGCAGAACATGAGCGTGGGCTTCGCCGAACCTTACCGGAACCTCAAGTCCCTGCGCTCCGAAAGCGACTTCTACACCGGAGACGTGGGCTCTCTGAAACTCGCCTCTCCGGAGCTGGAGAGACTCATCATCCAGAACGGTAACGGTGTCATCACATCACCCACTCCGGGGCAGTATCTGTACAGCCGGGGCATCACAGAAGAGCAGGAGGGCTTCGCGGACGGCTTCGTAAAAGCGCTGGACGAGCTCCACAAAATGAACCAGATGCCTCCGCCGAACGTCTCCATCGGAGTCGGCGGCGTGTCATCCTGCTCGGCCGCGTCGTCGGTCTTCGGCGCCTCCCTGCCACCGGAGAGCCCCGTGTACACCACCCTGAACAGCTGTAATCCCAACACTAACCTCACACCTGCGTCCAACTACCCGACGGCCACCATCAGCTACCTGCCTCACCATCACCACCACCACCACCACCAACAGTACCATCACCACCAAGCCACGACGCACCCTCATCACTTCCAGCACTCGCTCCATCCGCAGCGGCTTGTCACGCTCAAAGAGGAGCCACAGATCGTTCCCGATCTGCAGAGCAGCGACGGCTCTCCTCCCATGTCACCCATCGACATGGAGGACCAGGAGCGCATCAAAGCGGAGCGCAAGAGGCTCCGCAACCGGATGGCGGCCACCAAGTGCCGGAAACGGAAGCTGGAGCGCATCTCCAGGCTGGAGGACAAAGTCAAGATACTCAAGACGGATAACGCCGGACTGTCCAGCACCGCGTCCCTACTGAGGGAACAAGTCGCCCAGCTCAAGCAGAAGGTCATGACCCATGTGAGCAGCGGGTGCCAGCTGATGCTGACGCCCAAGATCAAGTCGTTTTAGTGCGAACTGCAAGGACGTGGACACTGGCAAAATGGGAAACACTGGAAGCGCGGATCATGTTTGTGATGTTTTGATGCAAATGATACTATTGCAGCACTGAGTACGAGCGTTGTATATTTCTTAAGTGTTTTCTTGTAGAAAACTAAACTTGTTTTCAAAAGCATCTTCAAGGTAGATGAATGGACAGTGAATGCACAGGGGAAACCTTTTTAAGTTGGTTTGGTTTTTGAGTGCTGCCCTATGAAAACATTCCAGTAACTTATTGATGTTGTGAGTCGGGTTGATTCAGACCTGTATTTCTGTTTGTTTATATATTTTTTGTTTTTTATATTTAAGTAAAAGCGTTGAAAATTGTTCCAGTGTTTGGGTTGTTCATTTTTGGCTCACTCTGTGCGGCTTTAAATTTACGTTAAAGACGTGCCCACGTTGGCTTCTTCTTACCGCTGACGCAAAGCCCATATTTGGGCTGTTTTGGCGCACGTACGTCACTGAGGGTAGACTTTCGGGAATCCCCGCCCACGCTGCCGGTCAGGAAGTCCGCGCGCTTTCAGGTCTGACGCTCGAATGAATGAAGCGCGTGTGAATGAGAGAAAATTTAGCAACGCGGGATTTTCCCCGCGCGCAGAAACCTTCCCAAAACAGTTTCAGCGAAAAGAAAACTAGAGATAAAAATACGAACACGCACGGGCATTTTCCAGGTACTTTGCAAAAAATTGAGCCGTCGCAAGCATAAAAATAGAAAAACAGATCGCAGTAAATAACATCTAGACTTATAAACCAGAAGTGTCCGCAGTGACTTTTTTCCAGTGATTTCCGGAAAATAAACCGTAGTTTCGATTAACTGTCCAGTACCGAAACCACACAGACCCACGCACTTTAAGGCCTGATATATGATCTGTTTTTGTAACAGCTTTTTCTTTCACAAGTTGCCAGTTTTCTTCATTTTAGTCAGCCCCAAAAGTTTTTTGAGGGATTCTTTAGAACTTCTACATTAGTCAAACAGAATGTAAACAGCTAATTCTACTTGGGCATAGGTAGCCCAGATGGTGACTTTATTAGATATTAGCCTACACATGAAAGGGATTAAATCTGTATCTTATGTCAGGACATAATTCTACCCAAATAAGCACATTTGATTCAAATAACACTATATTTTATTTATATAGGCTATGTAGGCCATTTACTATTGTTAAGCCTATATTTTTAGGTTTTAGTGGACATGTTTTATTAAAAAGACTTGCCCCTGGTTTCACAGACAAGGCTTGACACTAATCCCAGACTAAAATATAAGTCTGAGCTGTTTCAGCTGAAAGAAACATGCACTGACTGATCTTAAAATACATCAGTGCCTTTGTTTTGCCTAAAGATGCACACCAGTAATATTGTTTTCTAAGGGACATTTATAAAAATTACTCAAATGGCCTAATTGAACTATGGCCTAATTTTGGTTTAGTCTATGCCCTGTCTGTGAAACCAGGCCTTGAAGTGATACCTCAGGTTAAGCATCAACTGTCGCCATCAAATAGTTTAAAACATAATTTAGTTTGAAAATAAGTTTTGATTAACTGTCCAGTACCAAAACCACAGACCAACACACTATAAGGCCTACATGATCTGTTTTTGTAACAGCATATCTCAAGTCAGGACAAAATTATACCCAAATTAGCACATCTAATTCAAATAGCCTATATAAATAAAATCAGTAAAATGTTAAATTTAGTTTCATGACACAATGATATTTTTTTAACACATTAAATATATAAAATACTTTTTCAGTAGCCTATATAAAAAGACACGCATTGTTATCAGTCCCATTCTCAACAAAAATATGTTTTAAGAACGTTTTTCCAACGTTCTCATTAGAACAAAAGCGCATTTCTGAATGTTCTCTGAACGGTTAAAACGTCAATTTAATGTTTGTTTGTTTTTCTTGATTATACAGTACAAACACCACAGGAACATTCTATTTTATCATTGTGCAAACATTATGGGAATGTTACTTTTGAATGTTCTTTGAACATTCTGAAAGTCAAAGCATTCAAAAAAACGTTAGACAAACGTTCAACTAAAACGTTTCAGGAAAAAAGCTTCCATGAATAAAGTATAAATAATGTTTTGAGAATGTTATTAAAGAACTATGAATGAGCACTACTAACGTTATGGAAGAACGTTTGTTCATGTTTTAGAGAACCTTGCCAGAACATTTCCTGTTCGGTTGATAGGCTATCAATCATTTGATGTAGAAAATATCACCATGATAACAATTCAGCAAGATCAACAAAATTCACTAGCTACTTGTGATTTAACTAGTTCCAGATTATCAAATATCATCGAGTGCGTAACATTCAAAGTCAAATGCCTTGCTTTTTTGAGTGTTTTATCACCAGGTTGTCACTATCAGATGCTTAACCCTGACAGCAGCAGCACATAACCTACAAATTTGAGAGTACATCATTTAGACCACTGCTGTGAATACAAGCTCTGCTTAATTAACATTAAAACCTCCCATGAAATCACTTATATAGGCCTACCTAAATTATTATTGCTCTGAGGGCTCATATGAACAAGTTGCTCCTGAGCTATTTCTTTCAAATGTAATGAAATACTGCCATCTGCCGGTCTGATTTTTCCAAACTTTCCAGACATGTAACATCCTACCCGCCGGCTTACTGCGCACGCGCACATCAATCTTGCATCCTTTTTCTCATGCTGAACAACATTTAATGTATTTGCATTACTGCAAGGGGTAGGTTTAGGGTTGGGGTAGGTGTAGGCGTTAATTAAAACAGAATCTAAAAGGTAGAAAAAATAATTTGTTTGTTTCGAACCGTAGCTGTATCCCTTCTAGCCACAACCGCGAATAACACATAATTACTGTATTTGCATTACTGTAAGGGTAGGTTCAGGGTTGTGGCAGGTGTAGACGTTAATAAACCATAATTTGACAGGTAGCATTTTTCGTTGTCGAATTGAACTCCCTAGTTTTAATGGAAGGTAGCAAAATCAATTCGAGCTCTACCAAAAGCATCTGTGGTAATGTCCATAACAGAGTTATATTTATTTGAAACTGAACTAAATTAAAACCCTAAAAAATACTAAATTGCGTACTTCAGACAACATTTCACATGAATATCATGACTGAATATTCTAAATAAAAATTAAAAAGCATATTTAAATAAAAAAAAAATAAAAATGCTAAAATAAAAATGTTACTAAACCTATAAAATTAAGTGAAAACTAAATATGAATATATTATTGATACACTTTTATAACACAGGTCCATTATCAAATAAGCTTGCCTGTTCAGTTACACTGGTTTACTTACAGTTGCACAAACCATATTAATTTTTAGTAAAAATTTTTACAAATAATATTTAGCAAAAACCTATTTAATATATGAGCAGTAAAGCTGTTTCCATGTTCCTTATTGAGTTGTGAAAACTTTTCTGGATGGATGAACCTATAGTCAAGAGTCGAAATGTCAGAAACTACATAACTTGTAATGAGTTCTGTTGGTAAAAATAAGAGAACTGCACCATCACACAATAACAGCCCATTTATTTCACAGCCACTGATGATCATCAGATTGTTAAACAACTTGAGACAATTCAAAATGAATCAAATGTTTCACAGAGTACTAAATATGTAATACCGATTAACTAGAGCTTAAAACAAACTACAGACATTTCAGTGCATGGGAGATGCTGACTGCAACAGCTTCTTCAGACAATGAAAAGGAAAAGAAATCTGTCTAACAAGTGCATTTAAACTGCAAAGAGTTTGTTACGTTGGCTTAGACAACTTTTCAAGAACTCTCAGGCTAAGGTTAAGTGCTCTAGCGTCCCACTGAACGGGAGGACGATACGCGAAATACAGCAGGACTGTTACTGCTTGGAGAAGAACTCCTTGCTCTTCTGCACATCTGGAACAATAGTGTCACTTCCAGGTTTCCATCCAGCAGGACAAACTACAGAGAACAGACAGACAACTTATTATAAACCTCTGTGGAGACTGACACTGAATATTTTGGCATCACCTTCTGTGAACGTTTCTAGGTCATGCACACGCTAACAGCAAAAGTTTGGGGTGGGTACGATTTTTGATGTTTTTAAAAGAAGTCTCTTTTGCTCACCAAGGCTGCATTTATTTGATTAAAAAATGCAATAATATTGTGAAATATTATTACTATTTAAAATTACAATTTTCTACTTAAATATATTTTAAAATGTAATTTATTCCTGTGATGAAAAGCTGAATTTTCAGCATCATTACTCCAGTCTTCAGTGTCACAAGATCCTTCAGAAATCATTCAAATTTGCCGATCTGATGCTCAAGAAACACATTTTTGTGGAAATACATAATACATATTTTAGGATTCTTTAATAAAAAGTTAAAAAAAGGAATAATAAACAGAAATAGAAGCTGTGACATAATTATACATTATATATAATTGGAAATGACTTTATAGTCACTTCAAATTTCTTGCATCCTTGCTGAATGAAAATAAAAACTAAAAAAAAAAAAAAAATCTTGATGACCCTAAACTGTAGCGGTGCAACGGATCACAAAACTAACGGTACGGATCATATTACGTATTTTGAGTCACAGATCGGGTCATTTTTTCGGATCAGCAAAAAAAACAAACAAACAAAAATAGTTTGGTTTTTATTAATTACTGAAAGCTTACTTTAAGTAAGCCTACTTCTATACCACAGCAAAAACTACTAGCTGAACTAATAAAGTCAGTAATAAAACAAGAACAATTACACAAATGACAAGCGTAGATGAATACAACAAAGTTACTAATAAAGTCAGTAACACTAGTATTCAGGTGCAGAAATTTAATAATTGTAAAATAACACAATAGTGCTCTTCACTGCAGGTATTTATAGGCTGCTGTCTCTTTAAGACCAAATGCATGTACTTAATACTGACACACATCCGGTTTCTTTCTCAGCTGTTTCAGTTCACTTAAGACATAACCGATATGCGTTTACCAGAATACTAGCCAAAACAAGCATTTAAACATAACATAACCTCTGTATATGGACCGTCCCTCTCTCATTACATATCCTGTGATCACTTGTGATCAGATTTCAGTTACTCACATCACTTCAGTCAGTGTGTTACTACATGGTGATAAAGCAAAAAGTCACCAGACTGACGCTCTCAAATACACATGAATTTAATTGTGCTTCAAACATGATGTTTCCAGCAGAAACCAAGCATATTAAAGATAGTACAAGTATGGGTTTAAAACTCTCATTTTGGAGGTACAGTAATAACACTGTGTTATGCAAGTAAACAACTCTTCGTTGGCATCAGGACGCATCTGTGTTTACACTATAAATACAATGTGGTCACGTGTTTTTGAACTCCTCCAATGTGGTTTGAGTGATCGGATCACAAAACATTTTAGAGCATGTTTACACATGCTGCCCATTTAAGATAAACAGGACATTCAGAAAGAGCCCAGTCTCACTCACCTTCTCCATATTTGTCGGTGTGCTGGAAGGCCTGCACCAGTCTCAGCGTCTCGTCCACCGAGCGGCCCACCGGCAGGTCATTGATGGTGATCTGCCTCAAGATGCCTTTATCGTCAATCACAAACAGACCTCTGTGGGAGCAGGACAAGAGACAGAAAACTCACTGTTTGTATGGCAACTTGCTCGGTTTACAATAAAATCTGTATGACTGCTCTTAAATTAGTTTTAAACATTAAAAGAATGTTTTATCTGCAAATCAAGTTCAGTGAATTCATTGAACAATGTTGATTACCACAAAAAAGTCAACAAGTCCCTTAAAGTAAATAATTAAAAGTATCCCCACTTTACTTCAAAAAAGGATGACAATTTCATTTAGACAAATTTGCAACTCATATACAGTGTATATATTATTTATTATTTTTTGCAAAAACCTATGGGGCTGGTGTCAATAAGATTTTTTGAAAGAAATTAATATTTTAATTAGCAAGGATGTATTAAATTGATCAAAAGTGACAGTGAAGACATTTATAATGTTAGAGTTAAAAAAAAAAAAAAAAAAAAAAAAAAGTCATGCTTTCCACTAAAATATAAGCAGCACAACTGTTTTCAACATTGATAATTGTGGTGTTTGTCTGAATATCAATATATTCTACGGACAAAGACACAATGGAGTCGAAAACACTTTTTCTACTTTACTTAACTGTTCAGAAGTATATATAGCGCCACACAGCGCCACCAAAAGGACAACACAACAATTGCAGGATTAACCCACTTCTGAACAACGAATACATAACAATAATAATCTGAAATTATTATTAAATTAAATTACATTTCTGAATTAAATTATAATTTCTGAAGGATCATGTGACACTGAAGACTGGAGTAATGATGCTGAAAATTCTGTTTTGCATCACAGGAATAAATGACATTTTTAATTTTATTTAAATAGAAAATAGTTAATTTTAACTTCAAGAATATTTTAAAATATCGCTGCTTTTACGGTACTTTTACTGTTCAAATAAAAGCAAGCCTTAGTGAGCAGAAGAGACTTCTTTCAAAAACATTTAAAAATATTACAGACCCCAAACTTCTGAATAGCAGGTGTACAATATAATATAATATAGCACTGTGTCAAATGCTGAAGTTTGAACCCGGAACATTAATTCAAAATCAATGACTGAACATTTGATATAGAATTCCAAGGTGCAATAAAATCTGCTTAAAGTTAATATTCTTCTCATAGTTCCTGTACCCTGCCCACGCTGCAGTACACGTGGATGTTATCGAGCACCCTTGATCATTATCTCCTGCTGCAATCGTGCACTGCAAGCAAGGGGGGGTAAGTAGTTGTAGTTTAACTGAACCAGTGCAAACATGAGCACATCATCACAGACCTGTAAGCGATGCCTTCATCCTCTTTCAGGACACCATAATCACGGGAGATGGACCTAGTCAGGTCAGCCACCAGCGGGATGTTCATGGAGCCGAGGCCACCCTGCTTCCTGGGTGTGTTGATCCTATCGGGAACAAGCCAACAGTCATGTCACGTCACAACAGGAATTTAACTTATAAAGTGTATAGTCTAATAGACATGGTTATCCCTCATGGCTTTTTCATATTTAATTATCTTCATTATATTTCCAGCAAGATGCTGAACAGAGATATAGACTGTTAATGTGATATAAATTTACCATAATATAATTGTTCATAGTAATAGCACCCTCCCCTATTTTTTGACTTTCCACAATATACACACATATACATATTACTAATATATATATATATATATATATATATATATATATATATACACATACATACATACATACATTATACATATGCACACTTATTTAGAAAAATCAGGGTTTTTTTTAAAACTAAATTTTTTTTTTAATTATTTATTATTTTTCTTAAATAAATCTGGGTTTTTAAAACATAGAAAGCATTTATTTGCTTATTTATTTTTCATTCCTCCACTTAGAAAATTCTGGATTTTTAAAACCTAAAAAGTGTTCTTTTTACTTTATTATCTCTATTCTTAGGAATATCTGGGTTTTCAAAAAAAAACAAAAAAATATTATTATTATAATAATACTATCGTTATTATTTTATTTTTTTGTAGAAAAGTCTGTTTTTTTAAACCTAAACATTTATTAGTAATAGTAGTAGTAGTAGTAAGTGTAAATAATAATGCTCTCTAAATAAAAGGTCATTGTGACTTCAAGTGGCAGTTTCTAGAATGAACAAAGCGCTACACCCTTCCTTTATCTGTGCCTCTCTAACACACTATAGTAGCTCTTATCAAAGCCAGGCTGGTTAGGAGAACATAGAAGATAACCACTAACTGGGTGAAGCCATAGAAAGCCCGCTAAGAATCACGTTCACAAGCGAGAGAAAACCAACAGTGACATTTAACATCCAGTGTAGGACAACTGGCACTACTGCTCTATAATAAATTACTTTTTATAATGAAGGCACAAGATATTTTACAGTAAAGTAGCCAGTTTAGCCCTTCAGAATGTGGGACATGTGGGGATAAAAGCAGGATCCTCACCATGCCAGATGGCTGAAATGAGAGTCGGTGGAGCCAGCGATGACCTCGCAGCCGATTTTACGAAACTCGGCGGCCCGTTCGCTGAACGCGATGATCTCGGTAGGACACACGAAGGTGAAATCGAGTGGATAGAAGAACAACACGACATATTTCCCTAAAGGAGAAATGGAGGGAAAATAAAGATGAAGTGAAAACAGGTTACACCTGTAACCCAGTTAGTGGGTTTGATGGCTAGTATCGTGATGCAATGGAAAGCAAAAGTAGGTTAGAATGACATTTAAAATAGTCTCGCCCTAATCTACAAAACACAGTCTGTGGAGCGTCTGATGCTCACCTCTGTAGTCAGAGAGCTGAACGTCTTTAAACTGTCCGTCTACCACAGCTGTGGCCTTGAACTGAGGAGCAGGCTGACCGATCTTAGCGTTTCCAGAAGACATCTTGAAGATTGCTTGTCACTGCTGGCCCCAAAAAAACAAGAACATCATCAAGAATATTATTATTATTGCTATTATTGCTGCTGCTTACACCACACATTTAATTACAAATTAAAAACTTTTTAAATTAATTGCAGTAAATGTTTTTTGACAAAAAAAAAAAAAGAAAAAAGGAAAAAACAGCAAATTAACTGGAGGTATGTGTAAAGCTGTTAGAATTGACTTTCGTTGTTCCAAACCTGTGTGAATTTCTTCCTTCTGATGAAGATATTTTGAAAAAGATATTTTGAAGAATGTCGGTAACCAAACAGTTGCTGGACTCCATTAACTTTCCATATTAAAGCTATGAAAGTCAGTGGGAACCAGAAATTGTTTGGTTACGAACATTCTTCAAAATAACTTCAGCACATGAAAGAAATTCACAGGTTTGGAACAACTTAAGCATGAGTAAATGATGACAGAAGTTTCATTTTTGGGTGATGTAAAAACTCACTTAAGTAATTTACTAAATTATATTCGCCTCAAAATATTAGTTCTGAAATGTGAACAGGAAACTGAACTTCTAATCTAACAAAAAAATCAGCAACACAAGTAACTTTTCGTGTTTGAACCAGAGTATCAGTCAATAATAAATGCAAAAGCTTTGCAGTGGATCACACACACACACACACACACACACACAGCAGGTCACATGATAGTCAGTTGCTCTGAACAATGGGCTTCTGATTCAAGAAGTGGTTCAGTCTAAATACGGCCTTTTGCCCAAGTCTTTATATCAGTTCATCTACAGACCAAATGCACGAGCATTTTAGTAATTTTACCCATAAAAGAGGGACTTGATCGTGTTTTATAAGTGCACTTGGCTCAGAGGTCGACTCCGCGCCTTACGTGTGACCCTGATAGCGCCAGTCAGCTCAGTATCTCTGCTAAAAGCTGATAGTATTCACCCTTAGAAAATACGAGAATGGTCAACGACCCTCCGAGACTTTGCCCTGAAAACTGCAGGAAAAAGGTGAAAATGTGCTGGAGAAGGCCGAGACAAGTGCGCTAACTTAAGTCTCTGCTATAATTGGTAAGACGCCGGTTGATTTGTAATATACAGGGTCTGGAAACATGCAAAAGACGAAATGCATATTAAAAAGACATTAAAACGTCTAATATATTCAGAAAGTCATTTAGCTGCTTAGCTACGAGAGCTAAGCCTGACCGGTCGAGTGATACTGCATAAAAGTAGCACTGCATGAAGCATGACTAATACTCACAGTCTGACACAATAAATACATTTTAATGCGTTAAGACATGTCAACCCGTTGCTAAAATATGATGCAATTTGCAGGAGAACAGCGCCGGCGTTTTCCACGCGCTCTTTTGTTCAGTAATAATCAGCAAAAAAATATACATTAAGCGTTTGTGCATGAAAATAACCATTAAGATTCTAGGCAAAAGAGAAATATATCCGCATTAAAAACGTACCTGTTCTGTGATGTGGGAGCGAAACTTAACTTTCCCTTGATGCACGAGCACAGGAAGTCCCAGTCGCGCGACCTGCTACAAAACTCCACGTAAAGCGGGAGGATCCGCGTGCTTCAGCGCACCGCCTCCCTTTATGCATTTAGTTTGCAATTTCAAGCCATATTTTGCGTCTTTGGTTTATAACAGATTCCAGTTTGGGTAAGATTTGAGCAACATTTCAGAAAACAGTGTATTTAGATGCACATGATGTCTTGTATTTTTGGGTTTGGCCTATTAACATACGTGTCAGAAAATTAAAAATACATTAAAAAAATTATTCATTCTTTTAGCCAGATTTCACATCCACAACATGAGAACAAACCGCACAAAAACCATATGCATAGTGTTTTGCAATACTAACATCACGTTTAATCAATGACAGTTCATCACTCTTAACCTCTATTTATAATTTATTGCTCACCTCCCTATTCATGTTTTTGTCTTTTACATTTCTGCACTCGCGTGAATGCAAATAAACACTGAATTAGAAGATAAAATCGGGAAAATAACCAAACGTCCCCTGAACTCCATTTCCCACAAACCACTGCGACAGAGACTTGTGGAGGCACACATTTAAACGCGTTCGCTGCATGGTTTTAGACATTAGCTGTGTTTTTAAATATGTTTCAGTGTGCGTCGTATTCTTCTATCAAGTAATAAATATTTGTTGTCCGTCCAGTATTGTCGGTCAAAGGTCACGCTGCTCTGTCACACTCGCGCCAATTCTTTATTTCCGGTTGAGGCGCGCTGCAAACACAGGTTCGTGCAAGTTTGTTTATGCAGCAACTTTTACACATTTTAATGGTTAAAGCACATTGTTCTACGATGCTTTTGAATACCCAATTAGTTAGTTAATAAGAGTGAATAAACCTCATGTTTTCTCCATTCTTTGTTCGTACTATTTTGACTAAATTATGTGTATTATCTGGTATTATTGATTGATTTCAGTATCAGATGCGGGAGGAAATGTGTTGTGGGTCTGTTAAATATCTGTTTATCTGTTAAAGACGTGCCTTTAAAATTCTGTATTTTATACAAGGAATAATAATAATGTGTTGTGATTTATGGATATGTTTTTATATGTTCAGAAACGTGCTCTGGTCGAATACTATTCAATATAACTTGTTTATTTGCACAATAGCAAGATATTTCTAATTATCAATGTTGAAAACAATTGTGCTGTTTAATATCTTTGTGAAAACCGTTTCTTCAGAGTCTTTTGATGAATATAAAGTTCAAAAGGACAACATTTATTTGAAATGGAAATCTTTTATTTTGTAACCAATTTCCATAATGAAGGATGGAATGATAGAGCAAAATTTTAGTGGGTTGTTAGCTTAATTTATATTTTTCAAAGTCTTTTATTTTATTTATTATTGTTATTAATGATATTCTTTTTTTTATTTTTGTGATATGCATTTTTGTAAAGCTTAAATTAAGCTTAAAATTCATACCTATGTTTACTTAATTGTGATATATTTTGTTTTTAAAAGATGTTTTAATTTTTTTTATCCAAATGATCAGACATGGATCTGAGTGATTTTGAGGCGGATAACTCTGTGAGCTGCCGCTTGTCCTCGTCCATCCCGGACGTGTGTAAGACAGAGGACTGCTGCCTGGGCATCGATGAGGCGGGCAGGGGTCCCGTACTGGGTGAGTGTCATCCTCATTGGACAATGCCATCTTGTGATTGAAACTGGAGTATACATATGACATGCTGTATTTCAGGACCCATGGTGTATGGGATATGCTTCTGCCCTGTATCCAGAAAGGAAGACCTGAAGAATTTGAAAGTGGCAGGTTAGTTACAGAGCAAATCTTGACAGAAGTTCAGATTCTGTGGAAATCTGCAGTATTTTTGTCGCATCTTTAGACTCAAAGACGCTGACGGAGGCAGAGAGAGAGAACCTGTTTCTGAAGCTGGATGAGGCCTCTTTTGTAGGCTGGGCCCTTCAGGTCCTCTCACCAAACACCATTTCCACCAGCATGCTGCAGAGGTACATGCACACATGATTTCACTGCATGCATGCGAAGGCTGGTAATTAAGAGTCGAGAGAATCTTTTTAACCTGTTGTGCTTTTATTTTCAGAGCAAAATACAATCTGAATGCGCTGTCACATGATGCTGCGATTGGTCTGGTGCAGTACGCCCTGGACTGTGGGGTGCAGCTCAAAGAGGTACAAACCAACAGCAGAACTGGTGATGAAGCCGTTATGACGAGATTTTATAATTTTTTTAAATTAATAAATTGTATATATTTTTATAAGTGTGTGTGTGTATATATATTTTATATATATATATATTTTTTTTTTTTACGTGTTTTTCATAATGACGTTTTTCAAACCTCTCAGGTGTTTGTGGATACTGTGGGTCCTGCAGAGAAGTATCAGGAGAAGCTCTCCCAGCGGTTCCCGGGGGTGGAGGTCACTGTCCGTCCCAAAGCTGACTCACTCTTCCCCATTGTCAGCGCTGCCAGCATCTGTGCCAAGGTAAGGGTTCCTTCAGCGGTGGATGATAAAAGGGGAATGTCAGTTATTAGAGGAAAAATACTAATCTGCTAACACTGTAAGATTTATGCATATGCATATGATTTGATTTTTTTTTTTAGATTTTTGACTAAAGTGTTCTCTTTGTAGGTTGCTAGAGACCATGCAGTAAAATCCTGGAAATTTGCAGAAGATTTGGGTGAAGTGGACACAGATTATGGCTCTGGGTATCCTAATGGTCAGTTTATATCATATAATATTCTTTCAGTTTCCATAAAAGTATTTTTTTTAAACAATTAAATGTAGACTAATCATATTTAGGCATTTATAAATGAGCACTAGTGTCAATTACTGCTGTTTTTCTGGCACATATATACTACTGTTCAAAGGTTTGGGGTCATTAAGGTTTTTAAAATTATTACTTTAATACTTTTAGTCAGCAGGAAAGCATTAAATCAATCAAAAGTGATAGTAAAGACATTTATAATGTAACAAAAATAAATCTATTTCAAATAAATGTTTTCTATTCAATAAAGGATTCTAAAAAACAGATTCTAAATTCCACAAAAATACGAAGCAGCACAACTTTTTTTCAACATTGATCATCAGAAATGTTTCTTGAGCACCAAATCAGCATATTAGACTGATTTCTGAAGGATCATGTGACTCTGAAGGCTGGAGTAATCCAGCTCTGCTTCACAGGAATAAATTACATTTTACAATATATTCATAGAAAACAGTTCTCTTAAATTGTAAAAATATTTCACAATATTACAGTATTTTTGATTAATAAATTCAGCCTTGGTGAGCAAAAGAGACTTCTTTCAAAAACATTTAAATATTTTACAGACCCCAAACATTTGAAGAGTTCTGTACTAGGCTCAAAATAAATTTTATGATTTATTCTGTTTGTGTTTAGATCCCAAAACTAAGAGCTGGCTGCTGAAGTATCTGGACCCAGTGTTTGGTTATCCTCAGTTTGTGAGGTTCAGCTGGAGCACAGCGCAGACGCTCGTGGACAGTAAAGCTGTTGCTGTTCACTGGTGAGTCTGACAGCAGAGGGCGCTGCCTTTTCATATTCACAAAACACTCGGGTTCATTTTCTTTAGTGCTTACACACAAAATGTTATATATACAAAAATATTTTTTCTGTCCAAGCATGTTAGTACTTGTGCATTTTTGCTTGGAATTCAATATTAAATGTGTTTGTTTGTGTGTAGGGACGATGATGAGGAAGATGGAGAAAAAGCCGCAGCTCGTCAGAATAACACCTCAATGCTGTCGTATTTCAGCCGCAGCAAGCCGTCAGAGCTCACACACACACGAGACACACACCGCTTTTTCACTGAGCGCAAACTACAGAGTATCAACACACTCTGAACACAAACACTGTCCATCAACGAGAGCAGTACTCAACATATCACAAAATACATGTCAACTGGATATTGCAAAACAATGAACTGTGCATGAACCAGAATCTATTATATTCTCATTTGGGTTTTTCATGGTGTGTATTATTAATTTCTGGATGTAAAATAAATAAAATGCTTTCATTTTCATATCTTTTTGAATGGCCTGGTTACACAGACAGGGCTTAGATTAAACCAGGATTAGACCATAGTTCAGTTAGGACATTTAAGTAATTTTTATAAACATTCTTAGAAAAAAAACATTACTGGTGTGCATCTTGAGACAAAACAAAGGCATTAATATATTTTAAGATCAGTCAGTGCAAGTTTATTTCAGTTGAAACAGCTAAGACTTACATTTTAGTCTAGGACTAGGCTTAAGCCTTGTCTGTGAAACTGGAGGAATGTGTCTTAGATTTTTAACCAAGGTTTTCATAAGTGGTACAAAATTGGCCCAGAATATTAGTGATTCTATATGTCTGTCTTACTGAAAACTGCCTAGCAACCACTCAGAACATGTTTATCCTAAAGTGTTTGCAGGGTTGGCAAACTTAAATTCTTGTTTAAACGTTTTAATCTTGCAGTCCAGGGCTGCGTTTCCCAAAACCATTGTAAGGTTATTGATCTTAGAACCACAGACACCCATAGAGCTACCGTCAATTTAGACTTACGATGCTTTTGGGAAACGCAGTCCAGATTTGTAGAGCCAGATTAGTTTTAGGTTGTTGTTTTTTAACCTACACACTTTTGTGCGTTTGACCAAGATGTTAATATCACTCCGCGACAGCAGGTGGCGCAACAAGCGCAACTATTTCACAACAATAAACCAAAGGAGGAGGAAGAAGCGTGGCGGCAGTTTCCGCTTGGACTCAGCAGTGTGGTGAGTTTGAGGCGATTCATTCAGTGTTATTCATGTTTAGTAAATTGTTTGTAGGTTTATAATTTAGTAAAGCAGCACTCAGCGATATTAACAGTAGTCTGTACTAACGTGTGTTTTGTCATTGTGTGGCTGTTCACGTTAACTGCTCACTCTATTCATTCTCTTTTTGTGCCTTTCCTCTGTATTTCAGTGTGGTTTTACCTGAGATTATTAATCATGGACATACGACCGAATCACACCATCTACATCAACAATGTGAATGATAAGATCAAGAAAGAAGGTAAAGTCTTTGATGGATTTGCTCCTTTTGACCATTAAACTATATAATTGATATGATTGTGAAACTTATATTTTTCCCCTGCATCTTTT
This sequence comes from Tor tambroides, assembly GCA_021397915.2. NCBI lineage: Eukaryota > Metazoa > Chordata > Actinopteri > Cypriniformes > Cyprinidae > Tor > Tor tambroides. The sequence goes on along the minus strand of JAFVLL020029244.1, from coordinate 233,993 downwards.
CTAGAGTTGAAGAGATCCCTATACGCCTTATTCTCCCAGTTCGGCCAGATTATGGATATTGTTGCACTAAAGACCACAAAGATGAGGGGTCAGGCGTTTGTTATCTTCAAAGAGCTTGCTGCAGCCACCAATGCCCTCAGACAGCTTCAGGGATTCCCTTTCTACAATAAACCCATGGTCAGAGCCACAGCTCACAGGAACTACAAAGCAGTCACACAATTAACATTTCAGAAAATAATGAGCGGAATATGGTCCTTTGATTCACTTTAACTTTTGTTATAATTAGATCATACGAGGAGAAGTTTATCTATAGTGTGAAAAATGCCATTATTTACTTGCTTGTATTTAGTTTCTTTCATCTGTGATTCACTAAGGGTGTTTATCAGATGTTGTCTTTCATATTATTTATCAGATTACACATTACAAAGCATTAGAAATGAACACATTTCTAAGTTGCTAACCTTAGCGTGTACTTGTAGCGAATCCAGTATGCAAAAACAGACTCGGACCTGATCGCTAAGATGAGAGGCACGTATGGAGATAAAGAAAAGAAGAAAGAGAAGAAAAAGAAAGCTCAGGAACAGGCCGCCAATGTCAACAAGAAACCAGGGGTGAGCTGAAATGCATGTTTGCTGAGGCATTGTGATTAGAGAATTATATCGACGACCTAGTTGTGCTGAAATGTACATTTAAAGAAAACCAGATCAATGAGTAAATTTTGCTTAAAGATGTTTGTGAATTTTTTTTTTCCCCTGCAGGGAGCTGTAAACTCACAACCTCCTCCACCTGCCACAGTCCAGGTATGTCACACAGTTTACATGCTTATTTTGTGATTTGATATTTTATTATTTTTAAAAAATACTTTGGCTATGTTTACATGCACAATTTTTGGTTCAATCGGACTGAATTAATTCCGATTGATGAATATGAATGTAGTGTTTACATGAATGCTAAATAAAGTGATCTGGGGGGTATTCCAAAAAGCAGGTTATGTGACATACCCGGGTATGTTTGAGGATAAGCGAGCAGATAACCTCAGCTTTTGGTTCCCAAATCGGAGGTTACTTTCAGGGTATGTAAGTAACCATAGCAACTTGCTCTCTGAAGATAACCTGCCCCGGAGCAGGTTATGTTCCAGGGTTGGTTCACTTCAGCTCTGTCAGCGCACGTGTGATCTACTGACGAGCCTTCAGTGGGCGTGACAGATAGCACACAATATTATATTATTATTTATTTTTATTTTTTTAATGATATGTTAATGATAAAGCACTAATATAAGTAATAAATAAGGTAATATATTATTCTAATATGGTTATTTATTTTATTGGCATATATATGTTTTATCTGTATAACACTATGATAATGTAATGTTTATTATATTATATATATTTATTACATTTTATATTATCTCACACATGGATCGGCATTTTCTATAATGTATTTCTATAATAAAAATACATATCTGATATGACTTAATATATAATTAGCATCAAACGAACAATATAATTAATATTGTCAAGGATTAAAAGGGTCATTTGATGCTATTTTAAAGATCATTATTTTGTGTATTTGGTGTAACAGAATGTTGACATGCTTTATTGTTCAAAAAACACATTATTTTTCAAATACTGTACATTATTGTAGTTCCTCTATGCCCCGCCTCTCTCAAACACGTCGTTTTCTACAAAGCCCCTCCTTCCAACAAGCAGAGTCTACTCTGATTGGCCAGCTGACCCAGTGCATTGTGATTGGCCGAACACCACAAGCGCGTGTCGGAAATGTAACAGCCCTTACCATAATTCAAAGTAAATATAAAGACAATTAATAATGTCCTTAGTTTTACCATCAGTTCAATCCCGAGAGGGGAACAGAGTCATGTGATGGACACAGTGATGATACTCGTATGTATCTGCAGTACACACGCCGCGGTTAAGACTATTTCTGACGGGCTGTACACTCCGCTGTGATATGACCCTGTTCCCCTCACACACACATGACACGTTACGCGCAAAACTCCGCGTTTGAACAGTCAATAGCAAATAGTTAAACTAATAACAAAACATACTTACAGTCGCTGATTCAGAAGCACCAGATTGTTGTTTTTTTGTTTTTTTAGAAATAGCCTTTGTGTGCAGCCAGCCTTGTACTTTCCTAGGTTCATGAAACTGTCGTCCATAAAATGTGTTGCACAAATTCTAACATCTGGGTTGTGCTGTTCTGTTGTAAATAATCTTAACCAATGATTTCTAAATGCATCTACTTTCGGAAGACCAAATAAAGTGCTTTTGCTTTCGCCTAGAAACACACAGCTTCTCCCTGACATGGCTCCATCAATACTACTGTGGTTACTGAAACCACGCTGCCTTTTTTGCGTGCACATTTGGGCGGCATTACACAAATATTTCCACATCGTGACGTAGACATGTAGGGGCGTGTTTTGAATGAGGCGTTTCAGCCCGGTCTAGATCAGCCTTCTCTTTTAGATAGAATAAATCCTTTTGTGGGAGACTTTGAGCTTTGTAACTCTGCAGATCTTATACATGCACAAACAGCTACATAACACCCTAAAAGGAAAACAAGAAATTGCATCATATGACCCCTTTAAAGATTAAACGGGAAAAAAATAAAAATGATTGCACAACCATCAATTAGGTGGCGATATGCACTAAGCATGTAAATGACCATTGAACAAAAGAAGAAAGAAACATGCTTTTTCTTAACGTCTGTTTCCATAGTGATTCATCGCTCTGTTGAGAATGTCTTGAGTCTTAACCAGGAACATACTCTGAGTTGAATGAACTTACTCCCGGATGCGTTTTTTGGAACCACATACCTCGAGTAAGCAAGGTTTGGGGTTAATCAACCAAAAGTTTAGGGTTTAGCTGATGGTAAGTTAACCGTGCTTTCTGGAATACATCCCGGGTTGATGTGCGTGTTTATATGTCACAAGCTTCATATTCAGAATTTTATTTATTTTTTTGACATGCGCACACTGCACAAATATAGTTTGTTAGTAAGTATAGTAAGTTTCTCACTGTTTGCACATAATAACCACTCTCCTACACTGTTTCTATATTTGTTTTTAACAGCAGAATTAATATTTATCCATTTCTGGATAAATATATATACTGCAGTGCCGTGCTGCTCATATTTATCAAGCAGTAAAAATGCCCCTCCCTGCGCCCAAAACGGGTTAGCTGTTGATGAGAATCCGAAACAAGGACTGCTGGGAGGTTGTCCTGCTCCACTTCACAGTTGCCGAGTGAAAGGAGAGTTTTATAATGACAGGACATGCATTTATACAAAGAAATCCTCATTTCACACGTCATTACGCTATTTCTGTGTAATTGCACATGCGCAGTCCTTTCAGTTTCGGGTTCAAGCCGATCGAGTGTTTAAATGCACTCTCAATAGTATTAGACAAGGAGTAAACCACCCCCTTCAGTCCGATCGAAATTTCATTCCAATCGAAATTTCATTCCAATCGAGCTCAATCGGATCGATCCAGGTGTTTACATGAAGGCTTTTCAGTCCGATTGAGCCATCAATCTGATTACAAACAGATTATTTGGTTGTATGTAATGTAGCCAATGTTTTGTTTATGTACCTAATAATAAATGATTTTATATTGATTTAGGTCCCTGACAACCCACCAAATTATATTCTGTTCCTGAATAATCTCCCAGAAGAAACCAATGAGATGATGCTCTCCATGTTATTCAACCAGTAAGTTTTCAATACAGTAAACCAGTAAACATTTGAAAAAAGTAAATGTTGTAGTAATAAATACTGAACGATTATCTATTATCTTTTTAATGTATTGTTACAGTGTGCATATAAATGGGATTTTCTTTTTAGTGCAAAAACATTAACTGTTATTAAACACTTTAAATCTACTGTTTCCCCTTTTGAATAAAAATGCATATATATTTATTATCACCCAGCTTCAGCAAGATTTTCTCTTCAGATTTTTTAACTTCCTGTCTTGTTCCATCTCTTCAGGTTTCCAGGGTTTAAAGAAGTGCGCCTGGTCCCTGGAAAGCATGACATTGCGTTTGTGGAGTTTGAGAGCGAGGCTCAAGCTGGAGTTGCGAAAGATGCGCTGCAGGGATTCAGAATCACAGCCACGTGTGCCATGAAAATCACATATGCCAAAAAGTGACCTGGCTCACACTTATTGGACTGTAACTGAGGCTTTGATCAGCGGATCCTCACTTCTGATTTGTTTGTCTTTACATTCAAACTCGTTTAAAAAAAAAAAAAAAAAAAAACGTTTTTTCAGTGACTGTTTAGTATCACTTTTCCTTTTTTTTTGGTCACTGAGGACTTCATGATATTCCAGGGCAGATCTTTATTTTGTACTAATAAAATTAGCATCTAAAATAAGTGTCCCATATTTTTGACATTTTAGATTTCTGCTTGAGCTTAAAGGAACAGTACCCAAAAATAAGGCACTATTTAAGGCACTCACCCTCATTTTGTTCCAAACCATTTTTAGATGCACCTTCGTAATTGTATGACTTGAGATCAGTTGTAAACTGTCAGGCAAGAACTCTCTGTACCTGACAAAAGTACTGAAATAATTGGTTTGGCACAGAGCATTGTAACATCCATTTGCGTCAGCACTCACGGCTCTGTAAATTTTGTTCTGGATGCAACACTCCTATGAAAGCTGACAGGTGCATCAATAACAGCAGCTTGCAGCAATGCAGCAGCATGATACAACACTGACAAACACTGGTTACAGGGCATACACCATTCTGTATTCTCATTAAGTCTATGTATAAAATGTGTTTTGTGTTTTACATCTTTGATATATTAATTGCAAAGATGTGCATTTTATTGTAGGCAAAGTATCACAAAGCAGCAGAATGTTCACAGCAGATTAAATCGGTCATGTTTATATTTTAGCAATGGTCTCATCATTTACACAGCTGGGGATCTGACCACCGAGGCCACTGACATTTTCAGACATGCTGCTTTTAAAATGTTATGATGAGAGGTTTGCGTAATAACTGACAGACACGATCAAATTAGTCCCAGGACATAATGACCCTCCACTAAGCATCATTTCAATACATAAATAAATATAGAACACCACAAAGAAAAAAAAAAAGCTCCATTAAAAGCTTTCTGATAAATGGGTTGAATGGACAGGAAAATATTTTGCTACAGTGATCTTTCAACAGGTAAATTTAACTCTGAAGCTTTAATGGTAAGGATGAGCAGACCTTTTGTTCCACAGTTCTCACTAGAGACTGTTGCATCAACTCTTATGCAAGAGCCAATGGAAGGAATGAGAAATATGAAACAGACTAAACCAATACCTCAAACTGAATTATTGCTCTCCTTTGAAGTACAGGAATTAGTTTCTCAACAGCCAAGTAGTGAAATCAGGTCTTCAAGAAATTCTTGCAGCACACTCTCTCTACATCATTTAAAGAGGAAAAGAATAAAATATGCAAACAGTCAGACAGCAATTTCACTGCAACCACCCAGAACAATAACTGAATCCACACTGTAGCAACCACCCAAAATACCACTGAAACTGCCTTGCAACCACTAGAAGTTACTCCCAAACAAGTTAATATTTCAATCATTTAACAAGACATATTCACAGTTCTGATCTCGGTTAATGATCACACTGACATGCAGGTAGTGTTCAGTGTTTTATTTTGATAGTTTAGATAGCTCGCCTCATTTGATCTCAAGCGAGTGTCTACTACGGCTACTCGCAAATCAGGTAACCAACTGGACCTCATCTACACACACTATTGCTCCACTGACAACACTTTAGTTACTCCATTACACACCTCGGACCACTTCCTCATCACTTCTAACAATAACTCCTGACGCAGCACACACTCCTCCGCAGGTCACCTTTCGGCATAAACTATGCTCACTCTCTCCCTCTCGCCTATCCTCTATTGTTTCATCCTCACTTCCTTCACCCTCTCAGTTTTCAGCACTGGACACAAACAGTGCTACTGACAATCTCCGCTCCACTCTAACATCTGTCCGATGTTCTCCACGAACATCGCTCAAGACTCATCAAGAAATGGCGCAAATCAAAAACTCTACCGACCTTAGTGTGTATCAGTCACTCCTCTCTTCCTTCTCTGCAAATGTCTCCACTGCTAAAACGACATACTACCACAACAAAATTAACAACTGTTCTGACTCTCGCACACTTTTCAAAACTTTCTCTTCTCTTCTCTGTCCTCCTCCCCCTCAACAATGTGACCAATTCCCCACACCACAAACCGATGTTAACTTCATAACGACAAATACACACTCTCTCTCCACTCTCAGAGACGGGCGTTTCTAAACTTATCATTTACAATCATCCTACTACCTGTCCTCTTGATCCTATCCCCACTCACCTCCTTCAGGCCATTTCTTCTTCAGTCATACCTGCGCTTACATTATCAACACCTCTCTTCACACTGTTACATTTCCCCAAGCATTTAAGCAGGGTAACCCCACTGCTTAAGAAACCCTCTCTAAATCAGTGGTTTTCAATCCTGTTCCTCGGGACCCACTGCTCTGCACATTTTGCATGTCTCCCTTATCTGACACACTCATTTCAGTTCATGGAGCTCTTTCCTAATGACCTGATGATCTGAATCAGGTGTGTAAATTAGGGAGACATGCAAAATGTGCAGAGCTGTGGGTCCCCAGGAACAAGTTTGAAAACCACTGCTCTAAATCCAGCACTTTTAGAAAACTACAGACCGGTATCCCTTCTTCCATTCATTGCAAGGACACTTGAGCGAGTTGTGTTCAAAACATATAATAGTTCCTTGCACAGAACAACCTCCTGGACAACAACCAATATGGCTTCAAAGCAGCCACTCAACTGAGACTGCCCTGCACTCGGTAACTGAAGCCCTGAGACTGGCAAGAGCAGCTTCCAAATCCTCAGTACTCATCTTGCTGGATCTGTCTGCTGCTTTTGACATGGTAAACCACCAGATCCTCCTGTCCACCCTCATAAAGATGGGCATCTCAGGAACCGCACTCCTGTGGTTTAAGTCTTACCTCTCAGGTAGGTCTTTCAGGGTGTCTTGGAGGGGTGAGGTTTCTAAGTCACAACTTCTTGCTACTGGGGTTCCTCAAGGCTCAGTGCTTGGACCTCTTCTCTTCTCCATCTACATGTCATCATTAGGATCTGTCATTCAGAAGCATGGCTTTTCTTATCACTGCTATGCTGATGACACTCAACTCTACTTCTCATTCCAACCAGATGATCCGACGGTAGATGTTCGCATTGCAGCCTGTCTGAGACATTTCTAGCTGGATGAAGGACCATCACCTTCAACTCAACCTTGCAAAGACAGAACTGCTCATGGTCTCAGCCAACCCAGCACTTTATCACAACTTCTCTATACAGCTGGGTTTGTCAACTATAACTCCTTCCAGGACAGCCAGGAACCTTGGAGTTGTGATCGATGATCAGTTAAGCTTCACAGACCATTTTGCTACAATGGCCCACTCCTGCAGATTTGCCTTATACAACTTTAGGAAGATTAGACCCTTCCTGTAAGAGCAAGCTGCACAACTCCTTGTCCAAGAGCTTGTTCTCTCCAGACTGGACTATTGTAATGCTCTCTTGGCGGGCCTTCCCGCATGTACTATCAAGCCTCTGCAACTGATCCAGAATGCAGCAGTGAGAGTGGTCTTTAAGGAACTGAAAAAAGCTCACGTTACACCTCTCTTCATCAGTTTACACTGGCTACCAGCAGCTGCTCGCATCAAATTCAAGGTGCTAATGTTTGCCTACAAAACAACAACTGGCGCTGCACCAATATACCTAAACTCGCTAGTTCAAACTTATGCGCCATCCAGAAGCTTGCGTTCTGCAAGTGAACGGCGCCTTGTGGTGCCATCCCAAAGAGGCACAAAATCACTCTCACGTACCTTTTCCTGGCCTGTTCCCAGCTGGTGGAATGACCTCCCTATCTCAATTCGAACAGCTGAGTCTTTGGCCATTTTCAAAAAATGTCTAAAAACACATCTTTTTCGCCAGCACCTGACGAACTAATACTAGCACTTACCTATTCTATTCTGTTCTGTTCTATTCTATTCCATTCTATTAAAAAAAAAACCCTAGCTATGTGTACTCTGCTAGACTAACTGAGACTTGTCACAGCACTTGTCACAGGTCTGATTGCTTCTATTGTTTTTATTTGTAAGTCGCTTTGGATAAAAGCGTCTGCTAAATGATTAAATGTAAATGTAAATAAAAATATCAAATAACCTAATATATTTTCTTTCTCTTTGTCTTTTTTAATATTTATATGGTACTTTTTATGGTAAGTTTAAAACAAGTTAGGCGAAAAGTAATCTAAAAAGTAGTCAGAAGTCAGAAAGTGCTTTATTACCAAATATGTTTACACACACAAGGAATCTGACTTGACAACAGGAGCTTCCAGTGCAGAAGAAAGTACGGACATAGTGCAAACAAACATGATAGTGCAGACATACATAGGAATTACACAGAAGAGATGGAATATAACACTAATATAAGAAAAACAGAAAAATTAAATAATGCACTATATAGAGAAGTAGAAGTATAGAAACATTTTTTAATTATTTAAATGAATGTACAGATATGTTATTTACAAGTGTGCTGTTTACAAATGTACAAATTTCGGATCCTATGTATAAATATGTCAGTTATGATGGACAATGTATAGTTATGAAAGTTTTAATTGTTCAGGCTGAATATAGCCTGCAGGAAGAAACTGTTCTTGTGTCTGGCTGTTCTGGTGGTCAGTGCTCTGTAGCGCCGACCAGAAGGCAACAGTTGGAAGAGAGAGTGGGCTGGGTGTGTGGGGTCCAAAGTGATTTTATTAGCCCTTTTCCTCACTCTGGAGGTGTAAAGATCTTGGAGGTTGGGCAGAGAGGCACCGATAATCCTCTCAGCAGTCCTGACTGTCCATTGTAGTCTCATGGGGCCTCATTTATAAAGCGTGCGTATGCACAGATTTAATTTTAGAGTGTGTGTACACTTAAATCCATGTCAGTGCACATATTTGTAAAAACTGCCTTTGACATGGAAAAGTGCTAAGCGTCACGTCAGGGTCTGAGCAGACGTACACACTTTTTCTTGTCGGAGTACTGCAGGTTTTTAGAAATGTAAGCTGTTCTTGCAGCTCGCTGTTCTAAATTAAAGGATTTGGACGATGACTGGTGATATGTCAGTGATATTAATTAGGAGTCATTTACAAGGCAGAGAGCTGAAACCATTCAGTTGCGCGCAAGTTCAAGATCATTTGTGACTCATAGATATCACATCTGAAAGAGAGGCGTACGTGCGTTTTCTGTGTACGTTCATTCTATGAATTACACGCTCGCATATTTGAGAGATGATCATAAGATCAAATTAAGGATGGTTTCAAATTTAGGAGCTTGACAGAGGGGTCTTCTGCAGTGCATTCATTTGTATACATTTATTTATGAAGGGAAGAGCAGTGGGGAGAGTACACATCCCTGAGGGGCACCAGTGCTGATGGTGAGAGTCCTGGATGTGAGTTTACCCAGCCTCACTAGCTGCTGCCTGTCTGTCAGGAAGCTGGTGATGAACTGACCGATGGAGGTGGGCACGGAGAGCTGGGTCAGTTTGTCTGAGAGAAGGTCAGGCATGATGGTATTGAAGGCCAAACTGAAGTCCACAATAATATCCTTGCATAATTCCCAGGTCTGTCGAGGTGTTGCAGGATGTTATGCAGTCCCATGTTGACTGCCTCGTCCAAATGAGTAACTTTGAGGCTACAATTTGTCAGTGATCTTGCACTGCAGCTTTTTAGAGGAAACCGATCATCATTTAATGAATCGGCAGCCTATAAGCTAATCTTCAACATGTTTTACACAAAGCAATAATTTTGGATTGAACTATTTTTAGAGTTTACATCGAAAAAATGCCATTTTATAAGAGAAGTCACTGACTTTTTGCAACAAGTGGGATTCAGCTTACGGCACTTCCCATTCACTCCTATGGTATCTGAAAACGATGACTGAGTTTCGTACAACTCGGACTGAAATTCAGTGACATTAAGCCTGTAATGTGATTGTTATTAAGGCATGATCCAAGTTGACCGTTACACTTTACCCAATAGTAAGTAATACAGACCCTCTTATCTCCCAATAGTAAGATAATCTCTGTCTACCACAGATGCCCTAGCAACCAAACAAAGCACCCTAACAACCATACAACAATGCCATAGCAACAACCCAAAAGGTTTAAAATGATTTAACTATGAACAACTTTCCTGTTGTGGTCAGTTAAAGGGATAGTTCACCCAAAAATGAAAATTCTGTCATCATTTACTCACCTTCGAGTAGTTCCAAACCTGTATGAATTTCTTTGTTGTGCCGAAGACAAAGGAAGATATTTTGAAGAAAGCTTGTAACCAGGCTGTTTTGGGGCACCACTGACTTCCATAGTAGGAAAAAAAATACTATGGAAGTCAATAGTTCCCCAGAACTGCTCTGTTTCCCACATTCTTCAGAACATCTTCCTTTGTGTTCAGCAGAACAAAGACATTCATACAGGTTTGGAACTACTTGAGGGTGAGTAAATGATGACAGAATTTTCATTTTGGGGTGAACTATCCCTATGTAAAATAGTTCTCACAGCAAGTCTTTTTATAAAGACAGTGATCTAATGGGGAAAAGACGATGAGAAGATATCAGCGACCGTCATCCCTGATTTACTCTCTAAATGAGCAGACTCCTGATCTCTCGTCATCATGACAGCTCAATCATCTCTTTCTACGCTGCTCTGACATAATTTATCCTCACACAATCTGTGAAGTAACTCATGCGTGCTGGACTTTCAGACAGTGTGTTTGGAACGGACTTGGGAGGCGTCTGCTCTGCTGCTGCTGTCAGATGAGTTCACCAGGTCTCTCATGCTGTTTAATGGAGGTACACAGCTGTCCACCATTAAAGCCTCACTGCTTCTTCACTTCCTGTTATAATGAGCTTCATTCAGTGCTGATTTTATGGCTCACTTTTGCCAAGACGGTGTGTGTGTGGAGGTGGAGGGTGTGATTTAGAGAAAGTGAGGGATATTTTTGTCCATGCAGCAATCTACCATACTCTCCTATCAGAGCCGTAAATTTAGAGGATGTTCAGGAATGATTCTGTCAGGGAGTGAAGGATTGTGTGTGTGGAGGACAGCATGATGCTCTGCGTCTACATGTGAATAAATCTTTAACACGACACCTGTTTCACTTTCTTCTTTGTCCAGATGGCCGGTCCTCCATTTTAGTGCTCAGAAAACAGAATCTCATCTTGTGAATCCCACGAAAAGTCATATTTCAACCCTAAATTAAAAGAAAAAAGATATAGCTATTTTGCATTAAGACAATGAAGCCATTGATACAGTTTTGCATTGTGACAAATTACTTTATAAGTTACAGAAGCTTGTTCACCTCCATCACATTTTGAATGTCGAAATGAAATGCTTTCATTGTAACATTATTTTCTGGATAATTAAACACATTTTGCTATTCTGTAATAAGCAATATTTTTTCCACTGCAGTAATGAGACTTTAATGGGAAAATTTGTTTTATGTTATGAAAATATTGTGACACAATTGGAAAAAAGGTAAGGTCCGAAAGTAGTCTTCAGTCTCTTTAAGCAAAATATAATTTCATGTGTTTTCCTTTAGATTATTGGGTGAAGTATGGACCTGGACTTTATTTGCCCAATAAAATTACCTGATAAAATGCCTATGCAGTCTTGGTCTCGGGGTCAATTGCTGTCCCTTTATCACCTTGTCGGTTATTTATATCTGAGGTTGAACTAGATTGTTTCTCTCAAGGATTTGCTGGCACTCTAGGGTCATTTCAGAGGATGTTAAAAACGCATTTATTTTCTTTAGCTTTTAATAATGTGTTGTAAATTGTATGTATTTGGGTTGTATGTATTTATTTATTTATTTTTCATTTTTTCATGTACAGCACTTTGGTGCCCATTGTGGTTTTTGAAAGTGCTTTAGAAATAAAGTGAGATGAGTTGAGTTGAGTTGAGTTACCTGAAATAGAACGATATCAAAGAATCACATGAGTACAGAAATATGAACAAACCCAAAACTGAATGAATGAATCTCATGAATATCATGTTCACTTTTCAGTGAACCAAACAAGAGAGCAAAAATAGCCAAAATTGTTCATTAAGTGCTAAATGTTGCAATATGAGGGGAAAAGACTGTTTTTCCCGCCCTTTTCATATTTAACTCTGGATTATTAATGCAAACAGCCACTTGAGAACATGAATTTGGGATTGTGAGTTACTTTGCCTCACCTCAAAACAACCCCTTTCCTGTGATAGAATAGTATTTATAATAAAACTGTGGTGTTATACAGCGATTAGAAATAAAAAGGATAAACAAACGTTTACGGTTGCCTAGCAACGTAGTGATTTGGCGGGTTCATTGACAGTTTTCTATTCCGTGGTTCGTCTGGTTGTTGTTTTCATCAGCTCTGGTCAAAGCTATCCCTTTTATAGCCATGGGCCGGTTGTATAAACTGCTTAGACTAGTCTTAAAAAATTTGGTCATCTATTTTGTTTTCTTCATGACTGGTCTTTTTAAAGTCAGATACAAAAAGGTAGAATGGCCCAATTTGAATCAGAAAAGAAGACTGACTTCCTCTTGGCTAACTGCTAGTTGGTCAAACTAGTTCTCAAGACACAGTCTTAACATAGCGGCTATTTTTATGCAACTTGCCCCATGTGAGCTCTGAATACTGGGGGATTTATTAGCATATGTTTAGAAAAATGTGTTGAACTGGCGAAGGACTAGCAGCGAGGGTGATTTGTGATCAGACGCACAGCAGTGCCGCTAGAGGGCAGGAGACGCAGAGCACTGCTTCATTCATCAGAAGAGAGAACAGCAGCACTTCACTCAATCACATACAGCAGAAACTACAGGAGACACATCTGAAGATGCGCACGTCCTCGCTCGGAGAGACAGACGAGTGAAACAAAAGGAGAAATGCTGTGAAGGTAGGATATTCATGACTTTTTATTTATGAAGGGAAAGTGCAATTGTTCAGTGTGTTTTTTTTTCTCTGCAAATTTGCGCTTATTCTTGTAAAAGAAAGAAATTGAGTTGAGTATGTAACTGCGTGTAGACTACAGCTAACAGCCTATAGAAAGGTTGTAAGCATTTAAATCCGAGACAGCTGTTGGGTTCGTTCAAATGCAAATGAATACCAGTAAACAACTGACATAAATTAGTTTTAGAAGAGCAGAATGCATGTTATACACCACAGACTGAAGTGCGTGCATTACGTGTTCAGTGTGCATGCTTTATTGTAAATAATTTATTATAAATATATGTTACTCTGTGTTTGCTGATGCTAATGCAGTTATTTTTGTCTAACAGTGTTTGTTTTGTCCCTTACTGATCAGTTTCAGTCTAATCTAAGGTCATTCCTACATTTTTTGAATGAATGAATGTCATTCATTCTACATTTTTTCTTCATCCTTATATCATCAATATATATATATATATATATATATATATATATATATATATATATATATATACATATATACCCGCGTCCCTAGGTCACGTATAATTAATAAAAATGAAGTCAGTTATTTGGTCCGTGGGCGCCCCAACAGGGGGGGGGGGGGTCGGGTCATACTCCAAACATTATTTTTATTATTAATTGTAATAATTCAGTGAGATTTTTGTTTGCATTGGGGGAGCCTGACAAGGTCACAAGTGCCCACTACTGCAGCATCTCGATTCACGACCATCCGAGTCTCGGTTCGGGAATGACATGAAGAAACAGAACAAACTGAGGAAAAGAACGAGAAGAAACCGTATAGCACGCTTTCCAAGATGCTTAAGAGATTCCACTGCAAAAGCTACAGTACTGTGAAAAGTTTAGGCATTTGGGTAAAAATGCTGTAAAGTGAGGATGCTTTCAGAAATAATGCCATAAATAGATTTTATTTATCAATTAACTTCTATTAACTAAATTAAATCAACATTTGGTGTGAGCACACTATGCATTTAAAGGAGCTTTTGCCCCATGTGCACTTGTGCATAGTTTTTCAGGTAGCTTTGCAGGTAGGTCTCTTGAAGCATCTTGGAGACGTTACCATGGTTCTTCTGGATTTAGTCTGTCTCAGTTTGTTCTGTTTCTTCATGTCATTCCAGACAGACTGGATGATGGTGAGATCAGATCTCTGTGTGGAGCACTGGCTGTTGTCAGACTCCTTGTGCAAACAAAAATCTTACTGGATTATTACAATTAATGGCAAAAATAATGTTTGTAAATGTAAACTGTTATTTCCTACTGACACACTACAGCAAAAGATAGAAATAACTGACTTAAAACCATTTTTTGTTGGTGAAAATACTAGTGGCCTAAGACTTTTGCACAGGTTGGAAAAAACTTATTTGATTAGCTACTTATCATTTAATAGTAAAAATAAAGGTTCTTTATTGGCACTGATGGTTCCATGAAGAATCTTTCTTCGTTCTTTATAATGGAATAAGGTTCTTCAGATTATTTAAATATTCTTCACACCAAGAAAAAATATTCTTTTAAGAACTGCTGATTGAAATATTCTTTGGAACTAAAGTGGTTCTTTTCTATTGCATTTTTGCAAAAACATCCTTTTGTAAGCTTTATTTAAGAGTACACAAATAGAGAAAAAAGGGTAAGTTAAGTTTTAAGTAAACATGCACCAAAATTTGAGCATTATGGTAAATCCATCCTAATGTGGCCATCTGTGAGCTTTTTGCTCTCTAAACTCTAACCGTTTTGTCACACATCTTTCAGTAAGCATCTGAGTTTGACTGAGTTGTGAATGTTTTCTTCTATTAAAAGCACTTTACTCCAAAGTGAATATTTTGTTGTCATTTATTCACCCTCATGTCAACTCGATCCCATATAATTTTCTTTCTTCCATTAAGCACCAAAATGAGATGTTAGCCAAAACGTCTGAGCTCTTGTTGTCTATAAGAGCGCAAAGTGTTTTAAACTGCCAAACTTCACTGAAATACTGCCTTTGAAGAACCATTTTGGGTTTCCTCAAAAAAACTTTGAGTAAAAGAAACATTTTTTCTTAGGGTTAAGAATATTTTAACAATCTAAAGAACCTTTTTTGGAGTGAAAACATTCCATTAAGGTTCTTAACGGAATCATAACCAATAAAGAATGTTTCTTTTTAAGAGTGTACAATAACACCAGTCCAACCATGAATGTCCTTTAAAAGTATGTTAAGGAAATGTATTTTCCTTAATTTTGCAGCCAGCAACAAATGATGTGTTCAGACAAGAATCTGAAAGATCCTGGTGCTCTGACAGACCAGTAAAAATAGAAGATGGGAGAAGACAACAGGAGCACCTCCACTGGGACATGGACTCTCATCCACCCATCGGGGAGCCCACATGGCCTCATGGCCAATTACGACATCCCTCTGGATTACGAGGTTCCAGTGGACGAGATCCCAGACACAACCCAGGGACGAGCATTCTTCGTGGCTACAATCGTTATCGCGGTGGTCCTGGTCTGCATCATGCTGGTCTGCGGCGTTGGGAATTGTCTCTTTATAGCCTCATTGGCACGCTACAAAAAACTAAGGAATCTCACCAATTTACTCATCGCCAACTTGGCAATATCAGACTTCCTGGTGGCCACTGTGTGCTGTCCCTTTCTGGTGGATTATTACGTGGTCAAGCGGCTGTCATGGGATCATGGGATTGTGCTTTGCGTCTCCATTAACTACCTTAGGACTGTGTCTCTCTACGTGTCCACCAATGCCCTGCTAGCCATTGCTGTGGATAGGTGAGAGTTTGGTTCTCTGAGCTCATGCAGCATGTTGTATGGTTGGGATGTGTCTATTAAATAATCATGGTAAATTGGTTTTGATCACAAGCAAACAAGCTCCATTTGTTGCAGCTGCATAAGAAGGCCAAAATACACAGAAAAAGCATCATTACACATTTAAAGCAACAAAATGAAAAACTAATGAAGTGCATCAAGCTTTAAAAGGTTCCTGTCTTTATGAGAAAGTGTCACTTTCTATGAATAGGGTACAAATAGGGTTTGAAATCTTTAGTCTTGTTTTATTTCATTTTAAAAAGAAATTCCATTCAGAAAGAATGCATGAAATTGACAGTAAAAATTAATTCCCTATTAATCAAAGAATTATGAAAAAATGTGTCTCAGTTTCCACATAAATAATTAGCAGCACAACAGTTTTCAACATTGATAATAATAATAAATGTTTCTTGAGCATCAAATCAGAATATTAGACTGATTTCTGAAGGATCATGTGACACTGGAGACTGGAGTAATGATGCTGAAAATTCAGCTTTGATCACAGGAACAGTTGATTTAAATTGTAATAATATTTCACAATATTATTGCTGCTTTTACTGTGTATTTGAACAAAAAATGCAGCATAAGAGACTTCTTTCAGAACCATTAGAAAATCTAACCTCCAACTTCTGAATGACAGTGTGCATAATATTAATATTATTTAAGATTATTTTATTTTAATATAATATTATTTTTTGCCTAAATTATGCTGTCATAGAGATATCACGTTATGCAGTTTTCAACTTATATGTCCCATAGATTACTTTAAAAAGTACCCTTAACTTTGGTAACAGGGTTGTTTAGTTGAGTTAATGTTTTGTTGGATAGTAGCTTTGCTCTGTAAGTTTGTACCGTATTCATGGAAAGTGCCACGTGAAAAGAGAAACTGCTCAGGTTGTGCTTTTTTTTTTAAAACCCAAAATCACTTAAACATGCACAAAATCATATTTACGACTTTCAATCTTACAAGTAGGAACTTCTCAGAAGCACATAAAGGCAGGATTAGAGACTTCATTTCAGATTTAGGAGATACTAAAATTTGGATTAGGTGCTTTTTGAGGTGCCGCTGTACCTGCGTGTGAGGAATTGCACGGCGCTTGCATCACGTTTGGCCAATCCCTGAGGCTAAGCTAGCTAATTAGCATGACAATATTTGAATGGTCAGGGAGAACATGCTGTATTTAGCCTTCAGAAACAGCCTTAGATGTCAGCTGACGGGGCTGCTAGCTTATCATAAAATTAGCATCTGGCACTACATCCAGTAGTCTCTAAAGATCTTAAGGTAGGGTGGCCATATGTGCCGTTCATACGGGACACATCCTGTTGCCTAAAACATCCAAAGTAGTTTGACAAATAACATGCAGGTATTGTACATAATTGACCAATCATGGCGCTGCGCATGAGAAGGTGAGATCTACAGCTCGATCAAAGCAATGCAAATATGCACACGTGTTTGTTCGTTCATTTGACCTGAAGCGTCGCTGCGCACCAATCAAAAAAGACACCAAGGTAGGCGCGAGAGCAATTCAAAAGCAAAAGGAGCCGTCTGCTCTGCTCTCTATAGCTTTTATGAATGTAACACAATGATCTACCTGCACAGTGCAACAGCCAAAACCTGGATATTTTAGGCTATACAGAAATCCTGGCAAGGATGCGTCCCATAAAAATTGCCCGTATGGTCACCCTATCTTAAGGTGAACCCATTAGTCAGTCCTTGCTGCAGTTTGGTTCTTCTTAATCGATTCTCAAGCACATTTGAGCAAATCAATTCACAGATGTTCACTTTAAAAATAAGATAATACCTAATGAACTGCCAACCTGCTGTCTACTATCGCAGCTACATTGTAAGACAGCATCCTACCTGAAATTAATACAGTGGCCAAGAGATCTCAACGCGCTGCAAATAGAAAAAAACACCTGCAAATTAAGAAAACAAGTTCATCAATTTGACAACACGCGCGCTACAAATGCTCACAACACAACCAAATAAAGAAACACGCTGCAAATGCTCACAACACAACCAAATAAAGAAACGAGCTGCAAATAAAATTCTTTATTTGGATGTGCTGTGAGCATTTCCAGCACCTGCTGTCAAATTGATGAAGATGTTTTCTTGATTTGCTGGTGCTTTTTCTATTTGCATGTATTTTCTGAAGTTGCAGCGAGTTGAGCTCTCTCGGCCACCGTAAATTAAGCCAAATAAGTTTAATTTATTGCTGAAGATTTTCATATTAGAATATAACTAAGCGAACAAATTATACTCTGATAAGCATAAAAACACACTGTATGCAAATATTAGCTAAAATAGTACTAAAATAGACTGAACTATTTTAATAATATTTTTCATAATATTTGTATTTATGGGTACATTTTTTTGTACTGAGCTCATTGCAATGCATTATGGGATTAGGTTCTCCATATAATGCAGCATTTGTCCTAAAGAATTGTGGACTTCTACACTCTTAAAAATAAAGGTTCTTTATTGCCATTGATGGTTCCATGAAGAACCTTTAACATTCATGGAAACTTTACATTGCACAATAGCTTCTTTAGTGAAAAAAAGTCCTTTAGATTGTTAAAATGTTCTTTGCACTAAGAAAAAATGGTTCTGTTCATTGAAAGTTGCTTTGGGGAACCAAAAAGGGTTCTTCTATATGGCATTGCTGCAAAACCACCCTTTAGATGCCTTATAATGCTCCCTACTTAGGCAGCTGAGCTGACTAGGTTTTGGAACAGAGCCGCTCTTATCTTACAGTGCCATTCATGAAATCGTCCAACCTGTTACTCCCGGCATGTTGTTTCCCATGAACTCTGACTTCTTATTCGCGAACTCACCAAGCAGCACATATGATGCATATCAATAGCAAATTTAATCAAGAAAAAAAAAAACTCTCCGGTCTTCCCATGCATCACAGTAACCACATGTATTTGGGGGAAAAAGTACATTCTGTTCACTCCTGCTGATCTAGAACGTTCTGTGAAGATAGCAAAGATTTCCTTTGGGAAGAACAGAATTCTTTGGAACTTTGGAACATCGGAATTTTAAGTAACATGTTGATAAATTATTCAATTAAGTTCATATTTACCAGTAATAAATTTAGAATTATTACTGTCAGTGATTTAGAATTATTACCATCAGTGAGACAGATTTTAGCCCATGAGAGAAAACAGGAAGAGCCCTGGGCAAAAATGTGCTGTTAATCAGAATGAACAGAGTTTAAATGGGTAGAAATAGTGCTGTACGTTTCATTTAGAGAACAAGTGATGGAGGAGCCTGTTATTCGCCATGAATGTCAAAAGGTTATGAAATATCTCATTAAAAACGGGGAGCAGTGATCAGATCAGACAGAGATCAGAGAGAGAGTCACTGTGTGTTAATAGACTGCTGCCAGACCCATAATCCTGATTCATTTTCTACGTCTGGACTGTTCCGAGGATTTGAGATTTGAGATGTTTGATAAATACCAATACAAATCTACCACAAACCGCCCCCACACCAAACACCAGATCCATTCCGAATGCTCACAGTTTCCTAACGCAGATTCAAATCAGACCCAGTCCAAATGCTACAACTCAGAATTTAAGAATTGGCTACAGGAAGTTTGAATTGGAATTAAAGGAAGTGGAATTTACTGCATTGCAATAGAGAGACGTTTAACAGGTAATGACATTCTGGAAAAATATAATATTAATATATCTGGATATACATGTAGTAATATAAAAATATATAAAGTATGTATGTATGTATACATAAATATTAGGGCTGTCAGTCGATTAAAAATGTTTAATCTAATTAATTTAGGGCTGTCAGTTTAACGCGTTAACTTAATTACCGTAGTTATACAAAAAAAACCGCGATTAAAATATTTTAACGCAGTTAACGCACTGGCCCCGCCCCCAGACCTGTACATCATCTTACATTTCATACAGTTGACTCTTGACAAATATGATGCAGGGCAACAACTCCATAATGCAGTTATGCCCTAAAATTCAAGATATTGGTGCAAACATGCCCGTATGTGTTTTTGTCTCATATTTATATCATACGATATCACACGAGCAAGGAGAGCAGTCTTAAGTGTGAGTCTCGAGTGCTGATTTTATCCTGAATATCACGAGTTTAAATGTGATTTTATACAACAGTTCAGTAAATAAGAAGTTGATATTGTGTTATATTTTAAATACAATATCATGTGTTCTTGCTCAAATTTGCAAAGAATATATTACCTTTAAAGCCACAGCAGAATTGTTGTGCGTCTCCGAGCAACACAGCGGTGTTTAGTTTCTGAATGAATCCGCGTTTTGAACGAATCTCGTGTGGACCAATGATTCAAAGCCCCATTCATAAAGAGAGCCGTTTACTTCATTCCTGAATAAATCAAACGTTTGAACGAATCGAATGAAGACATTTACCGCCACCTGCTGGCAGATTTAGTTTCTTATTTAGAGTATCATATGATTAATAATAATCATAATAATAATAAAAACATTAAAGGGATCGTTCACCCAAAAGTTTTTAATTCTGTCATCATTTACTCTCACGTTCTTCATGTCGTTTCAAACCTTACTTCTGTGGAACATGAGAGGTATTTTCAAAGACTTTAGAAAACCCTTAAAGGGACTTTGGTATTTTGAAGACTGTTGGTAACAAAGCTGTTTTGGTTACCAATGACTTTCATTGTATGAACAAACAGTACTGAGATGTTTCTCAAATTATCTTCCTTTATGTTCCATAGTTTATGTTAGGCCGTTGTAGCCTAAATGTTTGTGTGTAATACATTTTTTTTGTTGTTGAATCAAATAAACTATTTCTAAAGCTACAATTTGTAATGTCTTGATACTCTCTCACTTAACACAAAAATATCTTTAAATAATCTTTTGTGAGTATTTTCACAGTCAAATTTATTTTGCAATTAATTGCGATTAATCGAAACATCATGTAATTAGATTCAAAATTGTATTAATAATTACATGGTGTCGATTAATTAATCTAATTAATTGCAAAATAAATTTGACTGTGAAAATACCCACAAAAGATTATTTAAAGCTATTTTTGTGTTAGCCTAAATGAGAAAGTATCAAGTAGATATTACAAATTGTAGCTATAGAAAGAAATATTTGATTTGATTTAACATAAAATTTATTATACAAACATTTAGGCTACAAAAGCCTAACATAAACTATGGAACATAAAAGAAGATAATTTGAGAAACATCTCTGTATTTTTTGCTCATACAATGAAAGACATTGGAAACCAAAACAGCTTCTTTTATGTTCCACAAAAAAAAAAAAAAAAAAAAAAATGAGTAAAATTGAAGAAAAATGATTGAGTAAATGATGACAGAATTTTATTTTTTGGGGTGAACTATCCCTTTAATGTTTTTTTTTTTAATTAAATTTTTTTTATGAAATAATACTCTAAGAAACTAAAACTGCCAGCAGGTGGCGGTGAATGTCTTTATGAGTCATTCATTCATTAGATTCGTTCAAATGGCTGATTTATTCAGGAATGAACTAAATGGCTCTGTTTATGAATGGGTCTTTGAATCATTGATTCACACAATTCGTTCAAAAAGCAGATTCACTGAGAAACTAAACACTGCTGTGTTGCGCAACAATTCTGCTATGGCTTTAAAGGTAATACCTTATCTGCAAAATTGAGTAAAATCACATAATACTGTGTTTAAAATATAACACAATATCAAAACTTTTTAAACTTTTAGACAAATCTTTGTCAAGAAATCAGTCAAAATTTAGTTTTAATGAACACTCCTTAGCTAAAAAGTACACTTATTGAAGTCATCAAAAATATCTGAATTTCAGTTCCTTTTAATGAAATTTAAATGTAATTGAATTAAATTTTAAACTGTTCCACTTATAATGCAAGCAGATGTAACACAGCGTAACACACCGTTTCAAAACGGGCACAAGAATTAAGACATTAAAACATATATATATATATATATATATAATTTATTAGTGCTGTTAAACGATTAATCGCATCCAAAATAAAAGTTTTGTTTACAAAATATATGTGTGTGTACTGTATTTATTTATTATGTATATATAAATACACACACATTCAGTATATATTTATAAAATATTTACATGTATATACATATATATATATTATTATATTTTATATTATATATAAATATATTTAATATATAAACTTAACATTTTTTCAGAAATATATACATGCATGTGTTTGTATTTACATAATAAATAAACACAGTACATGAACATATATTATGTAAACAAAAACCTTTATTTTGGATGCGATTAATCGTTTGACAGCACTAAATATACATGTGTGTGTGCGTGCGTGCATTATATATAAAGAGAACAATTTAGGCAACTTTACATCTTCATATTTTTTCATTTTACATCTTACATTTCTGCTTTTTGTCTCTGGAAAGCTATCCCTGTGTACTTCTAGCCTACTGCTATTTTCCTTTTTTAAAATGTATTTTTTTTGTTGTTGTTTTTCCAGTATTTTCCATTTTAAAAAAAATAAAATAAATACAGTTACCTGAGAAGCCACACTGCATATGATATAAAGACTTGTTTACAGAGATATGAGTGGATTTCATCTTACTGCAAGACGAAATACACTCATATAAACAAGTAAAAAAAAAAAAGTGATGATTTCTTTCCCACTGCAGTAACAAAAAAATACATCTGTCATGGTAACGTTGCTTTTAAGTAGATTTACCTTGTTTTATTTATTTTTATTTTTTTTACCTGATGTGGCGACACGTTTCCCTTTAATGGGGGCATAACACACACAGCTTCACCCAATCTCATGTTAATCTTGAGTACCTATAGTGTAGTACTGTATCCATCATATCTCCAAAAAGTCTTTAGTTTTATCATATTTATAAAAGAAAGATACAGCTTTATGATTCTTTCCGAAAACAGCCGAGCTCTAAACAAAACACAGACATTTGATGCTGTTTCACTTACCGTCTGCAGTTCTGAATCATGACCGGGATCTTTTATATCTAGGACCGCTCCATCTTTCAGTATCTAACGATGTGCAAATCCAGCGTCGAACTGGGCCTTGTTTATTAAAGCAATAAGCCCCAAGAAACCCTGATTTACAGTGAATTTATAACAGCTAAGGGCCGTTGTTAGCCTAAAACCCCCTTAGCTGTTATAAATTCACTTTAAACCACTCACAGGGCTTATTGCTTTTATAAAACGGTTATTCCATATATGTAGCAAGGTTTCACAAAATAAAACAAAGCAAATAAAATGTAATGATATTAATAAAAACATTATTTTTCCACCAAACAATGTAGTTCTTCAGAAATGGTTGTGGTTGCCGAGCAATAAGACATAAACATAGGTGTATGTTTGTAGAGTAAGGGCGAATTCCAAACGCCTTTTTTTACCTTTGAAGGACACTTCGGGAAGGGGACGCCATTTAGGGACATTCCAAACGAATCCCTTCAAGAAGGGCCCTTCTAGAAGTCCATTATGGTCACTTCACGGAAGTGATTTCCATTTGTGATCATGTGATCTGCAGTTAGGAGATCTTGCGATGCATTTTAAAGCAAAGTTGGTGTTGATTTCGATTTAAAATAAAACTATCAATAGGCTGATAGACACGTGAAAACTATCAACAGGCTGATTACATTTGTATTTATTTTAATGTAATACAAAATATTTTTCATCAGAGATTGAAATATGATTTAAGACGGTAGTGTAAGCAAGTTTAGTTTGAAAAAAGTTTAATAGTAAATAACACACAATTAGACAATATTTGAATGAAATAATAAGAAGAAATATTTATTTACAACAACTGATGAAGCGCTGAATGCTGCACACATGCGCAGCGTTGTCAAGGTAACATCTGGTCAGTCATTCCATTGGCCAAGGGAGTTCCAAACGCTTATATGAGACAGTAATGCCCTACACCCTTCAAAGAGCTCTACCCTAGGGTAGAGGGGTGCTCACTTCCGTTTGGAATTTGCCCTAATTTACAACAGTTTCGAACATGGCTCAACCAATCAGAATCAAGGACCGGAACTATCCGTTTTATAAAAAACGTTCATCAACAAACACACTTGCAAAACTCCTTTGCTGCCCCAGAAAAACAAAATGCATCCACTGTTTATGTAATGCTGGGTTCTTTGGGAAGCTGAACAAGGTTATCTTTCCTTTACAACCAAAAACACACTTCTTTAGAGACATTCTTCCCGAGCGAGTCCCGTCCAGTGCTGCCTAATGAAGCGAGTTGATGGGCGCGCTCATGCTCTTGCTATGGTCCATGTGTGCACGGGTGCGTTCTTCTGGGAGAAATGGCCATATAAGGAGTTCCGCCCTTCAATACGTCATGCAGAGCCATGATCGAAAAAACTTTCCAAAACTTGTAAGAAACCCGGAAGTGTGTATTTGGCACAGAATTTGGTTATACATCCAAATTGTTTTTTGAAACTTTGGCCATGTTTAGCATGAGAATCCAACTCTTTAACAGTGTAAATAACTGAAATGACTTTTTACTGTAAATTACTTTATTTCAGTATGGTTATGTATTTCCAACTGAAACGCTGCGACACGACAAATCCCCAACAGCAAACTACTGCTAATTGTTCAATACTTTGTGTGCTAACAAAATTTGATTTCATGCAGACTTTAAATTAGTTTTGTACTGAGGGGTAAATTGAATTTATTTTGTGACAATCAACTCAGCTGTTTTTTGTTTTTTTTTATACAACAATTATATGCAACTGCATTCAGGCAGTTTTCATCGTTTTCTGTGTTCAACAGGTACATGGCTATCGTTCATCCCCTGAAGCCCCGTATGAAGTATCAGACAGCATACTGGATTATTTTTGGAGTTTGGATAATCCCAGTCCTCATCGCGGTACCATCGGCCTACTTCGCTACAGAGCACGAATACCCGCACAGTGCACTGGGCCACGACAAAAAGATCTTCTGTGCCCAGATCTGGTCTGCAGACCAGCAGCTCATGTATCGCTCCTACTTCCTCTTCATCTTCATCGTGGAGTTCCTAGGGCCCGTGGTCACCATGTCAGTGTGTTACGCGCGGATCTCCAGGGAGCTGTGGTTCAAGAACGTCCCGGGATTTCCGACGGAGCAGCTGCGGAAACGGCTACGACGGCGGCGCAGGACGGTGGTGGTGCTGATCGCGGTTCTGGCGGCGTACGTGATGTGCTGGGCGCCATATTATAGTTTCACACTGCTGCGTGATTTCTACCCGGCGCTGATCACACGTGGCCGTAACTCGCTGGTCGTTTTCTACATCATCGAGTGCATCGCTATGAGCAACGGTGTCATTAACACTCTGTGTTTTGTGAGCGTTAGGAACAACGTCGCAAAGTGCTTCAGAGCCGTCAAACTCGCTAACTGGCGCTCGCTGACGAGGGCAATCGTTGGCAAGATGGCGGAAGAAGACATTAGGACTTCATCCTTGAGAGTGACAGAGGATGTGGAATGTACACGAATAAAGTGAAATGATGGAGACATAAACTAAAAGGTGATACAAGGCCTCAACAATGTGGGTCAAGAAATGTCCATAAATTTGAAAGGAGCCACAGAGACATGAACACATTACTCACGGGAACAAATAAATTAAGAAGGACTTGTTTTGGAAGTCAAAACAACACGGTAGACAGATGATATGGTTCGGCCAAGAGTTGTGATAGGAAAAATTAAACTGATGAGAGACTGGCTTGTGTAAATGCTCCCAGATTAATATATTAATGTTAAATCCACTACAGAAATAATTTCCCAATTCATTAGGAAAAACATTGCTTCAAAGACCCCCAGACATCAACATGCATTTTCAGTGATCAGTGTAGATTTGCTTAAGGTGACAGACCAGAAATTATTTTGCTGATCGAAACCCTGACTTAACAGATTTTAATAAAAGTGCCAGACAAAATGTTCAGTTCGCAAGTCCTATTCAGACTAATGTTCAAAAATGTGGCTGTACCTACATTTTTGCAAAAAATTTTGCAGTTTCCAGCTGAAATGGACACTAGTGTCAGTGGAAAATGTTACTGCTTTTCACACAAATCAAGCAAATTATATTTTCTTACAGTTCCTTGCACAATATACGTTGTGACCTCAAAACACTTTTTCCGTAGTGCATGACTTGTAAACTAAATACATTTTGATGTTTGAATCACATAACCAGCTCCATATATATGGCTTTTCTGATTGATAGCGCACCTGGTACAGCATTGCATTTGCCATGTGTCACACTCAGGTAAAGGACTTGTGAAACAATTCACAATAAAAGAGCTAAAACACCAATAGAACCAACCTGAAATGACTTGGTTTCTTGAGCAAATCCATTTTTATCTCTTGTGTGCTTTTGTTAACACTATCATTTAAGTTTAGAATATAGAGTTTAGTGTACTGTGGATGTGCATTATTTGCTAACCTTTTAGTGCCACTAAGTTCATTTCATTTCTGAACTGCCACAATTTGAGGAACAGTATAATAAAACATTGACAGATTCACATTGGTTGCAGATCAAACATAACTCATTTTTAGCGCCTCTTATTGGATCACTTTGAATGTTTCACAAAAAGTCCAAGAACCAACGTAATCGTTTTTGCGGAAATCAATACCATAGGTATGTTTTTCCAATGAGTCTGGGTTACTAATGTTAGTGGCCCATTCATATCGTGTCACTTGGCTGTTTAATAGCAAACTTTAAATAAAGCATTTGTAATACAAATAAACAGTTTGCAGTTATGTTATTATGCAGTTGTTGTTAACCAAAAATGGTTATTAACCTTCCTTGTATGTTAGGTTCTTTCAATACACCCAAAACACTGAAGAGTGAGTTTGAAAACTCATTCAAGCATGAAAAAAGTTTTTTAAAAATTGCATTAGTTCGGTTTAGGGCCCCAAGGTATAAAAAACATGATTAAAAGCAATTAACTTTCACATTTTGTTTTCTGATTATTGTACATGCATTTGTCTATTAAGATTTGTTTAATTGCATTTTTCTAATATATTACATTTCATTGTATTTTTAAAATTGACCCGAAACAAAAACACTGTAACTATAATGAATAACAGGTCACATCTGGAGTCAGTCTGGAAAAACAGTCTGGATGCAATAGCTACCAAGTTAAAGCTACAATAATATCTGGCTACTGGGTTTTCACTTGACCTGAGGAACATTTAAAAAAAAAAACATTTAAAACCAGAGGTTTAAAACCTGCAATTGTTATTATTCTGGGATTTTCTAAATATACAAACAGTAAAATGAATATAAAAGGAGGAAGTTCATTTTCCTTGTATTCAATATATAAGCACACTTGGGTAAAAGACGCAGTTCTGTGCCAAATCGATAAAAAGATTGTTTCCGTACAATGGCTTGAAAAGTTTAATGAA
Source organism: Tor tambroides (assembly GCA_021397915.2). NCBI lineage: Eukaryota > Metazoa > Chordata > Actinopteri > Cypriniformes > Cyprinidae > Tor > Tor tambroides. The sequence goes on along the minus strand of JAFVLL020029244.1, from coordinate 206,753 downwards.
CTGCTTGATGAACGACTTTCCGTGTGAGGGGACCATGGGTCCCCTCGCACATCGTAAATTTGGGATTATCATAGTGTGCCTGAATCTGAAAAACACATTGTTCTGTTCTCGTTTAACTGCCTACGTAGGGTGCATTTTAAGACACTATGTTACCTCCAAGCTCTATGAAAAAATGAATTCAAGATGGTGGATGAGGAGGGAAAAAATATCAATCACTGAATAATTTAAATGAACTATAACTATTTACCCAATATTTTTTGGTGATAAAACTCTTTGGAAATAAAATTGGTCAATTAGCATTATTAGTGGAGAGGGTTCGATATAAGCCACTCACACAAGCATAAAAATACCACTAAACAAAATTAATTTAGGTAAAAATAAATAAATAAATAAATAAAATGCTTTTGTTGCCAGAACTTTACTGTAAAAATATGGTAGCAAAATGTTAAATTTATATTTTAAAGGGGTCATCACATGCGACATGCACTTTTACTAGCTGTTTGAACTGAAATATGTGTTGGCAGTGTGTGTACACAACCACCCTATAGTGATAAAGATCCACCTAGTGTTTTTTTTTTTTATCTCGTTCAATAATTTCCCCTTTCTCAAATCGAGCCGATCCAAAGACTATATAATACCCAAGACATGTCACTCGTATAGTTTTGAATGGGGAAAAATGCAACACTCAATATGGCCGCTCTATCGAATGAAGCCCCGCCTTCAAAGTAAAAGAGCCAATCCCTAATCTGTAAAGTCAGCGCATCACTGCAGCTGCCATTAGAAGTCCCGGTTGCTATAGAAACAGTCGGCATTCTGAGACGTGAGCTAGGACTGCACATGCGCACTGGCTGGTCTAGCCTGATGGTCTTAATGCTATTTGAGCAAAATAAACAACATTGTTGTCAGATTTCATTGGTGATTTCAAATATGAAATTTAATCATAAGTTTGGCGAACAGTTTTGGAGAATTTGATGTTTCCCCATTTAAAGACATAGGAGCTGCACTTGCATACCCGAGAGGTGTTTCAAAGATGGCCGCCAAGTGACGTGACTTGCCTTAAAGGGACTTTGGCCGATCTCAGATGCCTGTCTGTGTGACATCACACAGACCCCTCCCACAATTGTTTGATTGACAGTAGAGTTTCAGCACAGCCTGGACTGGTGTCTTACCTTAGACTAGAGCCCTGCATTTCAGCCCGGGCCTGATGGGCCCCCGACTTTTTTACGCCCCTAGGGCCAGGCTTCGGGCCAATTTTCACATCATAGTTTAGATGCAGCCTGGGCCTCTGGCCTGTTTTAGGCTTCTCCTTATTTTTATATTTTAGACATCCATCAATTAAAGATAAAAAAATTTGCCACGCTGGTGGAAACAACACAAGACCGTGCTACTGTGACTGTCAAGAGTGTTTAGTGTCCCGCAGCAGCATGCGTGCCGTCAGCGCAGCTGAAGAGTTCTGCATTCAAATGCATGCAATAGGCTAAAGCTTGCCGCAAACCACCAGCAAAAGTAATTACCATGAATGTGTCGGGGGGAAATAGTAAGAATATATTTTAATTATTTACTAATAAACTAGTGTTTTCTGAGTCCGTGTCGCAAGGATGAATTTGCCGATCCTGTCTCGCAATCTCCTCATTAGACTCGCCTTTAGAGAGAAGTGCATCTTTACGAATTATGATTATAATGAAACAGTTTTTGTTTTCGATTTGTTTGTTTTTTTCATTAAGTAGTAATTTAAAGCTTTCTATAGATATATTTATCATGTCTGTGAGGCATGTATACACTGAGTTTCGGTTCATTTTTGTGAAGCGCTCCTGTTCAAGATGAGATGGCAGAAAGCGCATCATGTTTTTTTATTTTTATTTTATAAAAGCATGTTTTCTTGATATTGTGAGTGCACACAAATAAGTAGACCCTTTACATTTCCGAATGATGTATTACTCTTACCTTTATGAGCAAAAATGACTGCATATTTTAAGTTGTTTCTACTGTAAAAAAAAAAAAAAAAAAACTGAAAGTGACCACACTGGCGCCTCCATGCCCTGCAATGCGCGCTTTAGCTCCTCTCTGCACAAACGATTGGATATGCGTCTAACAACGCACATTTATCTATGTAAAACATTTAAACTAACATTGTGATATTTATATCTATAGATTTTATTTTAGGCAAGTCATGATGATTTGAGAAGGCTAAATTGATCAAACAAAGGTTATGATCAACTCACTGTCTGCTGCTGGCTGCTTTGTCGTTTTTTTAAGGCTACTTAAAAAACAAACAAACTTACATTTAATGAACAAAAAGTCCTCCAAACGTTTTTCTAAATTAACTTAAAAAAATAAAATGAATTATAATCACTTTTTCATTACATAAAAAAACTGAACCATTTTAATAGCTGAAACAGTAGTATAAGCTGTTTTGGGAGAAGGGGAAAATAAGACTGGCTCGGGTCAGTCTCGGGACGAGACTTCTGATAAGCTGTCGGACAAGAGCCGGGCTAGGGGCTATATTTGAAGCCCATGCAACATTCTAATCCACTTCATCCAGCGCAGTTTTTTTCTCTGTTGTTATCTGTGAGCATGCTTTTGATAGATGCATTTTACCATTTTGTTGAGTTTAAAACGTGTGACATCATTCATTCTGCTCTCACTGATCATTTGATCCGTAGAAAAAAAAAAAACCTCTGTGCTTACCCTTGGAATAAATTCTGCAGGCGCCCCTGATTGTTATAATATTACGGATGCACCGAAATGAAAATTCTTGGCCGAAGCTGAACAAAATGAAACACTAGGCCGAAGGCCGAATACCGAACACGGTTTTTCGCATCCCCCCCCCCCACTTGTACGTCATCCATTCAGAATCTTTTCCTTCAGCCAACCTTCTACTAGAAGCAAGAAGCCTATCAACAAGACTACTCACCGTGATCTACACGCTGCAGCGGACACGCCTTCTCTTCCCCTGCTGTTTACCGGTGAGCTTCGGACTCGGACAAGGATGACTCGTGATTGCGTCTCCTGTGCAGAGCCAATCAAATCGTCGGATGGCCACGAATCATGCGTCTTCTGCCTGGGTCGCGCCCACGCAGAGGCGGCGCTTGGGGGGGTCGGACTGCCCCAACTGTGGAGATATGAGTCTCCGGACTCTCAGGCTCCGTGTGGCCATCGTCCAAGGCAATGAACTCGCCCAACTAGCCCTGCCGCGCTCTTCCTCTGCGGCCTCTTTCGAGCCAAGGAAGAAAGTGCCGTGAACTTCTGATGCAGATCTGTCAGGGTCAGGTGACGAGCTTGCGCCAGCTCAGTGCCCACATGCTCCTCACCCCCCTGCTGCAGGTCCCCTTCCAGTGCGTTCCTGACGCTGTCTCTCAGAGGAGGAAAGTTGCACCCAGCGCCGAAGATAAGCCACTGAAAAATTTTACTTGCCCCGCTGTGCGTGCTCACGCCCCCCTACCTGTTGCGGGCGGCGAGTACAATTGTCATGTTTGTGTTTTGACTGTTCCAGTGCAATAAAGTAAAAAAAAAAAACCCACAAAACTCACCTCAATATCAGGGCAATTTTCTTCCTCTCACTCCCCTCTCCCCCATCACTCACTCTCACGCTCGTGTGATATTAAACTCCCTGCCCCCCAATGGCGAGTTATCCCTCACGGTGTGCAGTCCGCCTCGCCCCCTGTCACAGTTCACAGAAGCGTTGCAGGCACTGCCATGGGTATCGGAATGGGTTATGAAATCAATAAAGAACGGCTACATGCTTCAGTTCTTCCGCAGGCTGCCCCGTTTCAACGGTGTGTTAATGTCCACTGTACGGGAGCAGAATGTCTCAGTTCTGCAAGAGGAAATACACAATCTCCTCACGAAACACGCTGTAGAGACAGTGCCCCTTGCAGATTGCGAGAGCTGCTTCTACAGTCATTATTTTCTGGTACCAAAGAAAGACGGCGGACTCCGCCCAATCTTGGACATGGGATTGCTGAAGCACACGTTCAAAATGAATACGCTGGGACAAATCCTCTCACACATCAGAACAAGAGATTGGTTTATCTCTGTGGATTTAAAGGATGATTATTTTCACATTCGGGTAGCCCCTCGCCATAGGCGTTTCCTGAGGTTTGCATTCGAGGGGATAGCATATCAATTCACGGTCCTACCCTTTGGCTTAAGTCTGGCTCCATGTACATTCACGAAATGCATGGATGCGGCTCTCTCCCCTCTGAAGCAGAGCGGAATGTGCATCCCGAATTATCTCGACGATTGGCTAGTCTTAGCCCATTCAGAGAGAGCGTTGCTCAGTGACAAACTCAGACTTCTCACTCATCTCCAGAGCTTAGGGCTGACTGAGAATATGCAAAAGAGCAAAAGAGCTGGTACTAACCCAGAACATCTCCTTTCTAGAAGTGGAGCTGAATTCAATCAATATGAGAGCGCACCTGTCGGAGGAGCACTCACAGAAACTGATCAGTTCTCTCGCAGTCTTCAAGTTAGGGCACTCTCCTCCTCTGAAATGCTTTCAGAGGGCGCTCGGCCAGATGGCTGCTGCCTCGACAGTGTGCAAATTAGGGCTCCTGCATATGCGACCGCTTCAGCTCTGGCTAAAGAGCCATGTGCCACAGAGTCACGTTCTCATCAGGATGGACAGCATGACAGTGGTAGCGTTTATAAATCACCAAAGCAGTGTGAGCTCACGGTCACTGCTGTGGCTAGCGAAAGACCTTCTTTTGTGGGCAGATTTACATTTACATTTAGTCATTTTGCAGACGCTTTTATCCAAAGCGACTTACAATTGGGGAATACATAAAGCAATTCATCTTAAAGAGGCAATAGACACTCGGGAAGTACTCATAATACCAAGTTTCAGGCATTGTTTCAAAAAATGACAAGCTAGAAAGGGAAGGAATAAATAAAGAGAATTTTTTTTTTTTTATTTAGGATGAAGACAAATAGTGTTGAAGAGATGAGTTTTCAGATGAGTTTTCAGAACAACACGTCCTCTCCATTCGAGCAGTACATGTCCCTGGACGCCTGAATTATGGCACAGACTTACTGTCAAAGAGGCGGGGGGGGGGGGGGTGATCCATGAAGAGTGGAGATTACACCCTTTGACAGTCAATATGACTTGGGGTGTATTCGGCAGGGTGGAGGTGGATCTCTTCGCATCAGCGGAGAACACTCACTGCCCGCTTTTTTATTCACTGACACACTCTCCCCTGGGAGTGGATGTACTAGCTCACATCTGGCCAAATGTACGCAAGTATGCCTTTCCTCCAGTGAACTTCTCGAGCACTTCTGCCTCGAGTGCTCTGCAAAATCAGAGAGGAGAGAGAATCTGTTTTGTTAGTGGCACCGACCAACCAGCCATGGTTCCCAGAACTGGTGGAGATGCTGGAGTGGACTATCCCACTGAGGAGAGACTTCCTCTCTCAAGCTCAGTTAACGATATGGCACCCAAATCCAGAGTCATGGAGCATTCATGTCTGGCCGCTCAACGGAGCTTGCCTGTAACAGATGCCCTTCCTCATCTCTGAGGCTAGGGCTCCGTTCACTAGACACCTTTACGCTCATAAATGGAGAGTTTTAACGAATTGGTCGTGAAAAACGGGGCGAAAACCCATTCAGCTACCCAATACCAATAATTCTTGCCTTCCTTCAAGAACAATTTGATAGTGGTCGTATGTCATCCACATTGAAAGTGTATGTGGCCACTATAACGGTGTTTCATGCGGATGTCAATAATCGCCCAGTAGGCAGAAATGTCTCAATAAAGCAACTCCTCACAAATTACATCTAAGAGCTAATAGTATTTGACACTAATATGGAATAAACATATATCCAATAAGAACTACTGTTAAATACTCACTGTGAAATTCGTAGTGGTTCCTTTTCTACAACAAATGGTGCCTTGTGAGCTCAGACCTAGCAATGGTGGGTTACACTAGTCAAGTCAAGTCAAGTTGAGCTTTATTGTCATTCCGCTACATGTGGGGACATACAGTGGAACGAAATGTCGTGCCTCACAGGACCACGGTGCTACATAAATACAGACATACAACAATGAAGTAAAACAGTATAAACCTGTACACAACTAACCTACTGACAGATTTTGACTATAAATATACTATATATAATGGTTACCTATACATAAACTAAAAAATACAAACTATACAAACTGTACAAATGCTTCACAAATACTGTACATGTGCAAAGAGAAACATTGTGCATCAAGCAGCTGGCTGGGGAACAGTGTAAGATGATTTGTAGTGCATAAGCATGTAAACATACATTACTGAGTCTTTTGTGGGATTATGTATACACAGTAGTGTGTGAAAAGTGTCTAGTGCGCATAGAGGAGAGTGTGTTATTACAGGTGCTTTGTACAGGCCCACTCACCTGTGTGTAACACTTCGAATTGCACCAAAAAAAAAAAAAAAAATTTTTTTTTTTTTTTAAATGGGAACAAAAAATAGTTATAGCAGAAACGTATTCTTCGTGTCTCATACATTTCATATATTCATCATAAAGTGAGATAAAAATAATTTTGTTCTATAACTTTAGATAACTGAGCGATAGGGGTTGCGATATTGACGATAAGTAAGATTTATCGATATATAAGATTGTGTCAATATTTTTTTTCAAATATTGACAAATAAGATTTTCTCAATATTTTCTGGGATTTTATCATAATGATAATTAGACAATATTTTGCTGAGTGTGTTATTGTGCTGGTATCATAAGTGGACAAGCCGGCTCCTAAAGTGATTTTTGTAAAGTAAATGATTTTTGTTGGTGAAATAGAGCAAAAACAGGCAATAATGTGTCTAAAACACATCTTGTTTATTGAACTGTTGTAAAGACTGAATAATGCAGTGAAAAAATGCACTGTAAATGCGCATGCGCACTAGTCTAATCTTCATCACGTAACATTAATGTATTCGTGAACTCTGTAAGTTAGGCGTGTTTTGTTTGGTTTTTGCAATATACAGTATAATGTCAAATCCCACATCGTTAAAACAACAATTACGATGTTATCACAGACGATATATATCGCACACCCCTACCGAGACATCAGTATTGGTTAAGTTATAAACGCCAACATGACACCAGTAAAGGCGTGAATTCACTGTTATTCTGCAAAATACAATGTAGTACGTGAAACATGACTTAATAAATACAAAACTCAGTATACTCACCATAACTTTAATGATAGAAAATCCGTCTGTAAATGATCTTCCGTCGCCCTTCAGCATCGGCTCCGCTCTCTCGTTCTCCCGCGCACAATGAATTTGAATTCACTACACCAACGGTTTCTCTCAGGCGCATGCGTACATGCGTTTTTTTGCTGCAAAGCTTGTTCGGCTAACACAGATTTTTCACTTCTGCTTGATAGATTGGCTGAGCACAATTTAATATGTTCGGTGAATGTATATTTTTAAATTTAACTTAAGACCTTCAGCTAAAATTACTACAATGCATTTTTTTGTTTGTGGATATGGGAAGCAATTTGTTGAGTCAATATTTATTTGTCATTTCCCACAATTTTTCAAAATGTAAATTTTTTACAGTGAACAGAGAAGGTTACGTCTCTAGTATGGAGTAAACAAGAATCTTATGCTGCTGTTTTAGAAAGTATTGTTAGGTATGGTATCACAGTATGGTTTGGTAACTTGTCGGCACAGTTTAAATCCAAGGTGATGCACCTGTTATTGACAGCATGGAGAATTGTTGGGCATGATGAACATTTTAACCTTCAAGATTTATATGAGGAATGTGTTCTTAATCAGGTAGAGAGGATTCTTTGTGATCAAACTCATTTCTTGTATTTACAATATGAACTACTTCCTTCTGGTAGAAGATATAGAATTCTAATGTGTAAGTTAAATCGATATAAGAATTCTTTTGTACCTGTATCGCTGCGTTTGTATAGCAAGAGTTTATCTTGATTTTATTTTGAGTTTAACTTTTTTATCATTGTTCTTTTTGTACTTATTATTTGTTTATTGTATGTATGCAGCAACATGTAGTCCACAACAAGTTTCCTCTCGAGGACAATAAAGTATACTACTACTGTATGTGAAACTTAACATACTTAGTTGAGCAATGATCCATCGCTGTGACATGGCGGGATTTTATACGTTCCCATAGCAATCGAACACTTCCAGAATCTGGCAGTAAGTTTTAGGAACTCATTTTTAGATAAATTCTTCAAACAGTGGTACAAGAGGATGCGATGCTGGTTTTCAAGAGTCACTCACAACTTATCTGTACATAAAGCCAATACAATATCAGTCTTCATGTATTTCACAACACTTCAGCATGTTATTCTTATTAAGTGAGGGCCATTTTAAAGGATGTTTTGCCCAAGCAAAGTCTCTGAGAACCTGACACATTGCACTTGTGAAGACTCCAGGAAGGTTGCAGTTCTGGAAAATGATGGTGCTGGAGACTAAATGGTTCCTGATGGTTTCTCACCTAATTCTTCACGTTAATTCTTGATTCTTTTGCAGTTAACGTGTCTTTTCTTCTCCACCTGTTTTTTCTGACTGTGCTGACCCAATGAGCATTTCGCTGCCCAATGGTCATGCCTTAACTTTGCTAATTCTATTATTGCATTAGTATTGCATCCTTCTCATGGGCAATTAATCATTTCTTTACTTTTATTCTTGAGTTCAATCTCTTTTTTGGCTAATTTTATCCTTAAAAGAAAACCTGCCTAATAATTCTGCACACCTGAAATAAGTAGTTTTTGACTTTCAGCCTTCATGGACAATTACAGGTGCATCTCAATAAATTAGAATGTCGTGTAAAAGTTCATTTATTTCAGTAATTCAATTCAAATTGTGAAACTCATGTATTAAATAAATTCAATGCACACAGACTGAAGTAGTTTAAGTCTTTGGTTATTTTAATTGTGATGATTTAGGCTCACATTTAACAAAAACCCACCAATTCACTATCTCAACAAATTAGAATACTTCATAAGACCAATAAAAAAAAACATTTTTAGTTTATTGTTGGCCTTCTGGAAAGTATGTTCATTTACTGTATATGTACTCAATACTTGGTAGGGGCTCCTTTTGCTTTAAGCACTGCCTCAATTCGGCGTGGCATGGAGGTGATCAGTTTGTGGCACTGCTGAGGTGGTATGGAAGCCCAGGTTGCTTTGATAGCGGCCTTCAGGTCATCTGCATTGTTGGGTCTGGTGTCTCTCATCTTCCTCTTGACAATACAGGTCAGGCGAGTTTGCTGGCCAATCAAGCACAGTAACACCATGGTCACTGAACCAGCTTTTGGTACCTTTGGCAGTGTGGGCAGGTGCCAAGTCCTGCTGGAAAATGAAATCAGCATCTCCATAAAGCTTGTCAGCAGAAGGAAGCATGAAGTGCTCTAAAATTTCCTGGTAGATGGCTGCGTTGACTGTGGACTTCAGAAAACACAGTGGACCAACACCAGCAGATGACATGGCAGCCCAAATCATCACTGACTGTGGAAACTTCACACTGGACTTCAAGCAACATGGATTCTGTGCCTCTCCACTCTTCCTCCAGACTCTGGGACCTTGATTTCCAAATGAAATGCAAAATTTACTTTCATCTGAAAAGAGGACTTTGGACCACTGAGCAACAGTCCAGTTCTTTTTCTCCACAGCCCAGGTAAGACGCTTCTGACGATGTTTCTGGTTCAGAAGTGGCTTGGTAGCCCTTTTCCTGAAGACGTCTGAGTGTGGTGACTCTTGATGCACTGACTCCAGCTTCAGTTCACTCCTTGTGAAGCTCTCACAAGTGTTTGAATCAGCTTTGCTTGGCTGTATTCTCAAGCTTGTTGTCATCCCCGTTGCTTGTGCACCTTTTCCTACCCAAATTCTTCCTTCCAGTCAACTTTGCTTTGATACAGCACTCTGTAAACAGCCACACATTTCTGTAATGACCTTCTGTGACTTACCCTCTTTATGGAGGGTGTCAATGTTTGTTTTCTGGATCACTGCCAAGTCAGCAGTCTTCCCCATTATTGTGGTTTCAAAGAACAAGAGATACCCGGAATTTATACTGTAGGGATGGTCATTAATTGAAACTCAAATGTAAATATTCTAATATTTTGAGATACTGATTTTTGACTTTCATGAGCTGTAAGCTCTAATCATCAAAACAAAAAAACTTTTGAAATGTTTTACTTTACATGCAATGAATCTAAAATATATGAAAGTTTCACTTTTTGAAATAAGAAAAAAAATGAACTTTTTCACGACATTCTAATTTATTGAGATGCACCTGTATATATCACTTATAAATGATTAAATGCAAAATCAATAGTAGTTATTAAGATTGATGTGGTTTGGAATTGGTAAAATGTTCTCGGAAAAATAATATGCCCAGAATATCAACTTGCCTAAGAATTCTGCACACATTGTAGAGCAGGAGTCCTCCTCATATTTCACACGCTTGAACGCCATTGGCCAGTTTCAATAGTAGTTATTAAGATTGATGTGGTTTGGAATTGGTAAAATGTTCTTGGAAAAAAATATGACCAGAATATCAACTTGCCTAATGATTCTGCACACACTGTAGAGTGGGAGTCCCCCTCATATTTCACGCGCTTGAACGCCATTGGCCAGTTTCACTGGCGTGATTCAATAAGGCTTCAGGGATAATTCCCATAGCAATGTCTCGTTCCCTCATCTCAGGGAACCGAGGTTACGTGAGTAACTGGAAGCGTTTTCGCTGCATTCACCCCTCATCACACCACAGGTTTCCTCCAGTGAAAATGAAGCACATATGAATGCACATACTTTATAAAATGATCATGTTACCATTTTCATTTATATATATATATATATATATATATATATATTTATATTTATAGATTTATTTATAGTTTTTCACTGTGTAGAGCAAGGGAACCGTTGACCAATTAGCAGGTGTTTACAGTAGCACTCTCAGAAATAAAGGTACAAATGCGGTCTCTGGGCCATCTTTTACAAAGGTACCAATATGTACTTTTTAGCTACGAATATGTACACTTTAGATAATAATATGCATCTTTTAGGAATAAATAAAGGTACTGTTGTATCTTTTTGTACATTTTTTCTGAGAATATGCAGCCTTTTACCATTAAAATTAAGGTAATTTTGTCGGCACCAATTGCCTTGTGGGCAGCATATCGACATACAGAATCATTGTGCCACGACCATCGCGAGTTCGAATCCTGGCTTGTGGACCTATCCCGATCTCACCCCTCTCTCTCTCACTTCACTTCCTGTCATGTCTGATCTGTCCTATCATAATAAATGCCAAAAATAAATCTTTAAAAAATTAAGGTAATGTTTACAGTCCATGAGATTCCGTTTCATTTAGGATGCTGTCTTCAGACAGCTGCCTATGTAGCTGGTCCTCATTCATGAAACAATGAGTCATTTTCAGATTAAATAGTTTTCAGAAGCATTCATTCATACTTGCTACATTCAATTTAATGCATTAGATGCAGATTTGTACTGCTTGTTTGTCACTGAGTGAACAGGGTCACTGCTGCAGAACTGTGAAGTGTGAAATGTAACATATGATATGTAGAGAACATCATGTAACAAAAACAATGCATTATCAGGCGTACATTCACTTTGAAAGGACTCAAGCACTGACGGTAGTGCTTTATCACTTTACTGAGCTAATGAGAAAAACAGACAAACCCTAATGGTTTTGGCGATTCCCACACTTGAAGCTGGAATAAAGGCACTGCGCTCTGCATGAAAAGATAACCTCTTAAATCTTGTAAAATGCTAAATGCTAGAAACAGAGGAAAACTCAATGTCTCTTTTTTACCTCCCTTCTCTTGGAGACTGATGCTGATTTATAAACAGCATTACACCATTACAGGGCCGTTGAGACCCTTTAAAAGCAGTAAAAGCTGCTCAAAAGTTTGGGATCAATACGATTTAAAAAAAAAAAAAAATACTTTTCTTCATGAATGCATTAAATAGATCAGACATGACAGTAACTGTTCTTTTGATCTTTCTATTCAAAGAATCCTGATGTATCCTAACGTAAAAATGTGAATATGAAGCAGCTCAACTGTTTTCAACATGGATAATAATAAGAAATGTTTCTTGAGCAGCAAATCAGCAAATTAGAATGACTTCATGAATACTGAAGACTGGAGTAAGGAATTCAGCTTTGAATATAGCACAATATTACCAATTTATTTATCAAATAAATGCAGCCTGGTGTGCATAAGAGACGACTTTCAATAACATTAAAAAAAACTTTCCAATCTTAAACTTCTGAACTATTGTATATACCCAACACAACTAAATTGTAAAGTTTAGAACAGCTTTATGGGCACTTATGAAATCATTAAAATAAACTCTTTTTGTGTGTTGCGTATCTCAAACTAAACTCTTTTATGGTTTAAATGGGGTTTCTGGATGTTCCAGGATCAACTTTCAAAAGTTATTTATTTGTGGCTGAAACTGTGAACAGGCACATGCATCACCCAACGCTCTCCATCCAAGATAAACCTTGGCCCCGGTCAGCCAGTTTTTTTTCAAGTTTTTTTTTTTGTTTTTTTTTAGTAAGCTGTTTAAAACCAATATTAAATGTACCTATTGTCTAAATCAGCAGTTCTCAGCTGGCTTTGCTTCAGGACACTGATTCTACATTTGACCCAATATGCAACTCAGCACAGGACCAAAGTTAATCACTGTACAAAAACGCTGACAATTTAAATAATATGAAAATATAAATACTAAAATCCTGAAAATAAACACAATATATTAAAATTATGATGAGAATTTTCCTTACCTTTTCAAAAATTAGAAAACATTTATTTTGCTAAATCAAGTACGTATGGCTATATTCTTATTTTGCATTTATCATTTTCATTTTTTTCCCCTTAATGTCTGTGATCCAATGGTTTTTAATTTAATAGTTTTGTTAAACAATTTACATACCTGCAAAAAAAAAAAAAACTTTTTGGACTCACTTCTGAGTGTGCATTGCAGATGAATATGCTTATACTCAAAACACAATTTTCCATCTCACTGCACAACACAAGAATAAATGTGTGGAACAGCATGTGGAAACAAATGGTTCTGAACTATGTTTATCTTTGGTTTTGAGGGTGGACACACGGCTGGTCTGTGTTCATTTTCTCTCTGTCCAGGACAAACAGTGTGTCAGCAGGGATTAAGGTTAAGCCAAAAAAAACCACGAGATATCACATTCATCTCGTTGAAATTTCAAAGAACTGAGATCTACAAAAAAAAATAAAAATGCAATTGTGACTACGCTGACAGATGGGAGGTCAAGAGTGAGCCTGTGTTGGTAGCATGTTGTTATTTCACATCTCTTAGAGATCAGCTTTAAATCCTGTAGAGTAGCTGGGTGAAACTCAGGATGGGTTCAATTTAATCTGTGTGATTCTCTGATTCAGTACAGCCAGGCCACTAACAACATGAATTAAAACTGCTTGATGAACGTGAGACAGATTAGGAAGCCAAAACAATGGTGCATATCAACTTGGGAGAAAAAAATACTTGAAAATAGTATCTGTATTTTGGAACTAATGTTGTACTAAGTGTAAGTATTTTGGAACTACAAATAATATGAAAAGCATTCTTTCTCCCTTTTAAAAATCAACATGCATATTTAATTTGCCATCATAGGTCAACTATGCATGACTATGTTTTAATTATTTTCATATAGCATTTTTCCCCCCGTTATCTGTAACTCAACGTTTTCTTTTTTTAATAGAGATATTTTTTGCTAAACCATTTATTGTATATCAGTAATAAACAATGCTCACACATGAGTCATACAAAATAGTGTGTAAAATGCACAGGAGACTCTGATCACTCTACCTACCTTCTGGAACGAACTTACATTTGCAGCAGTGTTGGAATGAAGCGAATGATTCCAGAAAGACTAAACGTCTGGTTCATTTCATGAGCAAGAGCAACTAAAAGAAACTGTCGCCACATATCCTCCCTCTCGCAGTGTTTATTAATCTCAGATAGCAGAAAGAAACTTCTCTCCTCCGCCAAATAAAAGGAATGGGAAATATTGCCATGGGCACATGGGAGGGCAGCTGGCACTGATTGTCAGGATCATCGCCCCAAGGAAAAAAAATCTCAATTCAAGTCAGACCGAGCTCCTTTAGATACTCCTGTGATAGATTAACAGCCTGATGTTCAAACCTCCACGAGTGTAGCAGCTGATGAAGCAATACAGAGCATCGAGACTCAGAGAAGGTCATTTCAGACAAGTCAACTAGTTGATCTAGACCAGGGGTCACCAGACACAGTCCTGGAGGGCCGGTGTCCTGCAGAGTTTAGCTCCAACCCTAATCAAACACACCTGAAGTAGCTAATCAGTGTCTTACTAGGTATACTTGAAACTTCCAGGGAGGTGTGTTGAGGCAAGCTGGAGCAAAACTCTGCAGGACATCGGCCCTCCAGGATCAAGTTTGGTGACCCCAGATCTAGACTATTTTGAAATTGGTGTTTTTTAGCTTTACTGTTTTTAAAAGCTTTTAAAGCTGTCCTGTAACACTCTGTTCTCGCTGTTTTTGAACTCAAGACGTTTTATGTGAAACAAGGCATAAAATGTCTTAAAGGGACAGTTCACCCAAAAATGAAAATTTGCTGTTAAAGGATTAGTTCACTTCCAGAATAAAAATTTCCTGATAATTTACTCACACCCATTTCATCCAAGATGTTCATGTCTTCTTTCTTCAGCCGAAAAGTAATTAAGTTGGATTGCAATTATAGTTGGACTTCAATTGTGGCAACGGGTTGAAGGTTCAAATTGCAGTTTCAGTGCAGCTTTAAAGGGCTCTACACGATCCCAGCCAAAGAAAAAGGGTCTTATCTAGTGAAACGATTGGTCATTTTCTAAGAAAAATACAAATTTATATATTTTTAACCACAAATACTCATCTTGCACTAGCTCTGCGATGCACATCCATGTCTTCACGCATTACGTAATCATGTTGGAAAAGTCACGCGTGATGTAGGTGGAAGTACCAACCCAGTGTTTACAAAGGGAACGTGCAAAGAAAGTCAAACACCCTTTACAAAAAAACAACCATGTCAGGTTGGCACTGATAGACTCGTGGCTAGTTCGCCGACATATAGCGCAACTGTGCTCGCGGCGACCCGAGTTTGAGTCCTGCCTCGAGGTCCTTTGCCGGTCCCACCCCCCTCTCTCTCCACCCAGTGCTTTCCTGTCTGCTCTCTACTGTCCCATCCAATAAACGCATAAAAGCTCATAACGACAACTTAAAAAAAACAAAAAAACTGATGTCGGACAATTTTGAAGTTGGAGGAGAAAATGAGTTGGAGTTTTTCGCCCTATCCTACCTTTTTGAACCAAAGTACACAGACAACTCCGCCATTGCCAGTTCCAAGCCCAGATGCGACTGGTCCTCGTGAAACAAGCAATACATGAAATACAGAGACATCTCAAAATTGTTATTGGCGACATGAATGCCCAGTTCAGCCAAGACCGCCAGGGTTTCGAAGACATCATTGGCCCTTTCGCATCCTCGAAATGCCTGTCGGATAATGGTGAATGTCGTTGATGTCGTTTTGCATATATAACAACCTTTGCATAGGAAATACCTTTCTACAACATAAGTTGATTCACAAGATGACATGGCGCTCGCCAAATGGACTCATTTAACATTTAATGAGATTGACCATGTTTGTATTAGTCGACAATGGAGGACAGCTTTGGGGGACGTGAGGGTCTTCCGCACGGCAGATGTGGGTTCAGATCATTTCTTATGTCCGTATAAATCTCAAGCTCAAACTGTGACAACATGAAGGAAGATCTGAAACTGTCCAATCATTTGCAATTGAAAAGTTTAAAGACCAAAATATTGCAGATGCCTTCAACTTTCCAACTGATTCCAGGCTTTATCTGATGTGGCAGAGATACAGTCGAAATGGTATGACTTCAAGGAAACATTGACCACCTGTGCACAAAAATGTGATTGGCCGAAGGAGAGGAAGGTGGAAGGAAGAATGGAACCAGGATAGAACATGGGCCCTGATTGACCAAACGAAGAAGGCCAAAAAGAAACGGGATCAAGCCCAAGAGGTTGAGGATAAGAAAATGGCATCACATGCATATGCTGACCTTGACTGGGCTGTGAAACAGAGCTGTAGGCGAGATAAGAAAGACTGGTTGGGGAAGAAATGCAAAGAAACCCAGGTGGCTGTGGATCGAAATGATAGCCTCACCTTGTACCGAATCGCTAAAGACCTATCAGGAGCCTGGAGGAGTTCCTCCGTTCCAATCAAAGACAAGAATGAAAAGTTGCTCCTTACCAGGGAGGAACAAAATGACAGATGGGTTGAATACTTACAAGAAACATTAAATCAGCAGCTTCCCTTAAACACCTTTGACTTCGGTCAGGAGGAAGCGCAGGAGGAACTAGATGTGTTACAAGGTATATAACAGCAGAAGTCGTCCAAAATGCCATTAAGATGCAGAAATCAAATAAGGCAGCTGGCTTGGATAAAATTCATGCATATGGTGATCCCACTGTAGTAGCTAAGTGGGCAGTCGTGGCCTAATGTTCAGAGAGTCAGACTTGTAACCCGAAGGTTGTGGGTTTGAGTCTCAGGTCCGGCAGGGATTGTAGGTGGGGGGAGTGAATGTCCAGCACTCTCTCCACCCTCAATACCACAACTAAGGTGAGACCCTCGAGCAAGGCATTGAACCCCCAACTGATCCCTGGGCACCGCAGCATTGGCCCACTGCTCCGGGTGTGTGTTCACAGTGTGTGTGTTTGTTCACTTCTCACTGCTGTGTGTGTGAACTTGGATGGGACACCATACTTGGCCACACATCACGTCCTTTCCTTTCCTTTTTTCCTAATAGATCTTATTAATGCGTGTTGGCGAACGCAAGCTGTCCCTGAAGACTGGCAAAAGGGTACCATCATTAAACTACCAAAGAAAGGGAATAAAATGGAATGTACAAATTGGCGTGGCATAACCCTTCTGTCAATACTGAGAAAAGTGTTTTCCACAGTTCTACTAAGACAATTGCAGGCAGCCATTGACAAACGCCTCCGAGAAGAACAGGCTGACTTCCGGAAAGGAACCCCATGTAGCGAGCAAATATTCACTTTACGTAACATCACTGAACAATGCCTGGAGTATTAACATCCACTTTCCATCAATTTTATCGATTTCAGGAAAGCCTTTGATAGTGTCCATCATGAATCCTTATGGAATATTTTACAACTGTATGCCGTGCCAAAGAAATTCATAGCTGTCTTCCAGTCCTTGTATAACAATTCCAGCTGCTGTGTCAGGACAGATACAGGTCATACTGACATTTTTGCCATTGAGACTGGTGTCAGACAAGGATGCATCTTGTCGCCATTCCTATTCTTGGTGGCCCTTGATTTTGTTATGAGGAAGGCTATGGCAAGGTCAAATGCAGGCATTGATTGGGATGGACAGAGCCGCCTCACTGATCTTGATTTTGCGGATGATATTGCTCTGATCAGTGAAAATGGTTACCATTTACAAGAAAAAACATCAAGCATACATAAAGCAGCAGCGAAGGTCAGATTACGCATTAGTGCCGAAAGGATTAAGATTGATGAATGCAACGTTAAAGAAGTCGATAAGTTTACGTACCTTGGCAGCACTATTGGACGAGACAGAGATGCAGAGATAGATGTCAAATGCCGGATTGGGAAGGCATCAACAGCCTTTCAACAAATGTGCATAATCTGGTCATCTACATCGATCTCACTTAACATCAAACTTTGCTTATATGCATCTATCATCCTTCCGATGGCAACTTATGCAGCAGAAACGTGGAAGGCATCAGCTAGTATTTCTCACAAGGTAGATGTCTTCCATCAGCGCTGCTTACGAAGAATACTGCACATTTGATACTACAATCACATTACTAATGAGGAAGTCATGCGACGAAGCAATATGTCGAGCCTTAGTACAATGATTGCATAACGTCGCCTGTGGCTGGCTGGACACATTATACGGATGGAAAGTAGCCGCATTCCAAAGCAGGCACTTCAGTGGGTCCTACCTAGAGGACAGTGATGTAGGGGTCGACCACGACTGACCTGGCGCGGAACCTTTATCAATGACCTCAGTTCCCTAAACATCACATGAGAAGAAGCCAAAGATCTGGCCCTTGATTGCAATCACTGGAGAGCTCTCGTCACCCAATATGCTTCTTAGTGTGGGTGAGAAGAAGAAAAGATGATGTGCTTTTATTTAATTTTTTTATTTTCAAAAACGTGCAGCCGCTGTCTTGCATTTTATGTCCACGGATTCAGCTAAAAATCTTCTTTGCTCATCTACTTCATCATAATTGTCAAGTAATTTTAAATGTGCCAATCAATGTTATGAGGGTTAGAGAGTCAGACGTGTAACCCAAAGGTTGCCGGTTCGAGTCTCGATACTGGCAGGGACTGTAGGGGGAGTGGGGAGTGAATGACCTTCCACTCTCAAAACCACCACTGAGGTGAGACCCTTGAGTAACGCACCAAACCCCCAACTGCTCCCCAGGCACTGTGGGAAAAAATGGCTGCCCACTGCTCCGGGTGTGTGTGTGTGTGTTCACTAGTAACTGCTGTGTGTGTGCACTTGGATGGGAGTTATGCAGAGCACAAATTCCAAGTATGGGACACTATAATTGGCTACATGCCACGTCACTCAATCATGAGTCAAATCTCCCGTTTGGCATGTAGTGTCGTTGCCAACGCAAAGTGTTCCAAATCAATGGCTCATGAGGGTCCATTTGACACACTGTGCACAAATACATGAACAAAATGTATTCTGATTCAACTTCCATTTTGGGCATTGATGCTTTATCTTACAAAAGAGAAGCAATGCTTTCCATCAACAGCCAAGTCCAAGAATGATCTTTATACAACAGACAAAAGTACAAAATACTGAACAGGACAAAAGTCACAATGGCAACGTCTTAATGCTTTGTATGATGAATAAATCCTGACTTAGCATTCTTAATCTGCTTACATCACATGTTCGTCTTCTGAATGCTCAGATGTTAGTTTATTTGTGTTTTCTAAACACTGTGTGTGAATGGTTTTAGACTAAATCACAATGGCATGGAAAGACCCGTATCTGAAAATCACGGATTTCCTTTTTAAGACTTGTTTGTTTTCTTCTCCATTCAGACACTCGTGCTTGCTCAGTCACAGTAAATAAGTTAATCTCTCCCCAAAAAAATAATAATTCTTAAAAATGGCAGCCCACAGGGCTTTGGCCTAGAAATGTAAATGAATACAAGTAATGCACAGTGAGGTCTTTGCTTTCAGAGGCTGTTCAAAAACTATGCAGGCTGCCTACCTAGACAGCATTTTGAGGTATCAAGGTGTCCTGCCAATGTGAATGCTGTTCTAAAAGACAGCCTGCCTACTGAGATACTTCCTTTTGTCCAAATTCTTAAGGTGCATCAGACAAGGTAGAACTCATAAAGTTTATTCAATACCAACTGTGCACTTCACCTAAAAAGTGCTATTTGTATGATGCACAGAGTTACTCCCCAAGTAGTGTTCCAAATTGTTCATTTAGGGTTCTATTTCAGTTAGAATGCCAAACTCATAAAGCAGCAATGTTATACTTGTACCTTTGCTGTTGCTCTATAAATGTCACTGGCAGACAAATTATGATGGAAGTAAAATGTATAAATGCCCAATGTATTGTAATTATAGCAATTAAAAAGCATTAAAAAAAAAAATTGTTAACCGTTTATTTTTCCTATGACTCTAAACCATGGTCCAATCAAGACCTAGCAGTAAAAATAAACAGCCAGACAGTAAAAAAAAAAAAAAAGTCCACACAACTATAATTACCTGAATTCTTAAATCATCAAAAAAAGAGACTTATGAAGTAGCAGCCTTTACAAAAACACAGACGGGATAAGTGAAAAGTTTTAAAATAGTTAGCTCTAAAAACAAACAAACACTACATTGTGAAGTAAGATTATATATACTGTATGTGTGTGTGTGTGTGTGTGTGTGTGTATATATATATATATATACATATATACACTAACACTTTATAAAATGCCTCCTTGGATAGTATGAGATGTTTGATAGTTGTTGTGAGATTAGTGCGTAGAAGCTGTTTTCATGGAAAATACCCTAAACAAAAGTCACTTCTTCCTCCTGAGGAACGCTTTTGCTTCCTTCTGCAGACGTTTAACATCCTCTTTGCCACTGTCGTCTGATTCGGGCACGTAGTCCGAGTCTTCATCCACCTCCTCCTCACTCTCATCATTAATAAAACTGTTTTCGTAGTGATCTTCATCTTCACTCTCATCATCAGCAGCAGCGGTCTTGGCTGGGCAAACAAAACAGCATGAAATGTGGTTTGAATTAAAGATTTGTGATCACCCAAGACAATGTAAATACGGCTTAAGAAGAAACATCTTGCTCAGCTGCATGGTTACAAGCTTAAATTTTTAAGATCTTCAGAGAACGATAATGCTTCTTAAACAGCTGTGAGCATCTGTGGTCTCAGGCCTGGTTTTTGTGTGTCATTCGGCATGCACAACACTGTTTTCAGGAGGAAAATAACCAAATTGGTTGTGACTTCTTGAAGCATTAAATGCAAATCACTTATAACTGAAACCACTGGTGATTGCTAACAATCAAACATCACAAAAGCTCAGATAATAATCTTCTAGTGTTTATTTTGATTGATGCTGACGTCCATATGTGCAGTCTGTTCCTCCCCAGGGTCCATGCAGCATGTTTTCAATTAGTTTAAGAGGAGTTTAATTGTGTTAAATGTGACTACGGCTCAGAGGAGCCTCAGGTTACTCACCAAACATGATTCAGAATCTGGCATCATTGTGTTGCACGGATTTGCGGGCGTTAAAT
The DNA here is from genome assembly GCA_021397915.2 of Tor tambroides. NCBI lineage: Eukaryota > Metazoa > Chordata > Actinopteri > Cypriniformes > Cyprinidae > Tor > Tor tambroides. The sequence continues at coordinate 185,882 of JAFVLL020029244.1, read as the reverse complement.
ATGCATGAGTTAGAAGAATAAACATATTGTTTATTCTTCATCTCAGAATGTCAAAGTGATTGCATCTCAGGCAACTGAAAGTGTTGTTCGCACTTTCAAAGCTCTTTATACAAATTGAGATGCGATTGGTAAGCGATGACCATTGCGACAAACATAGTCATTTTAACTCAAAACTCTCTAGTCTAAAAACAGCTTATATTGAAGGCAGTCTGCCAAAACGACAGATTGTGGAATGTGCCACTCAATGATGTAATAGTGGGGCTAAACACCGCCTCCGCAGAAGAAGATCAACGCCTGCTTCTACATCGCTACCTGTTTAGCCCCGCCCACTGATTCTACAATGCTGCCCATTTAGCCCCGCCCACCGATTCACACACGTAGTAGGTAAATATTAACGAGAGAGGCAAAGGCAGGTCTACGCAGAAAATAAATGATAAAGATGCTCCGAAGACAAGACACTGAGCAGTGCCAAGTTGTGGGGAAAAAAGTCTTTGCATAGCCTTCCTTCTGATCCTAACATTAGAAAGAGTGGATGAACTTTATTTTTAATGAAGATCCAGACCACTCAGTCCTTTCTTCACTTCATTTTACCATGGATTCAGGCACAATTCGACATGGGATTTTCAGAAATTGAAATTAAAAAAATGATTCTGTGCTGACTATATTGGATCCGACAGACATGTCGCAACACACAAGTGATCACTATTGATTTGTCTGTTATTACTGATTGTTTGATATGTACTGAGTATTTAAGCATTTTAAACTAAATCACAGCAGTGTCCATCTGTGAAATATGTACTGTCAAACATACACAACTGTTAGCTAATCATAGCAGTGGGTGTTTACTTCCGAGTCTACAGTCGTCTATGCCTATTCAAACAGAGCGTTCTGATGAGGGGGGCTAAAAACAGAACAGAAAATAGCCTATTACTTCTAAATTATGATGTTTTTGATGTAAAAATCTTGATAACATTATAAGCGGACCTCAGGGAACAGTACAAAATAATAAAAAGGCAGTTCATGACCCCTTTAAGACATGCTGCTTTTTAAGTAAGATGCCAGAAAGTTTTCAACATGACTCACTGCTGCACTTAGATAACAGGACTTTTCCTGGGGCAAAATGCCATTTTGTTGTAGATTATGTGATAGAGTTGATTGACTTCACACAATTTCAAATAATTGTTTTAACTTAAAGGGATAGTTCACCCAAAAATGAAAATTCTGTCATTAATTACTCACCCTCATGTTGTTCCAAACCCATAAGTCCTTCATTCATCTTCGGAACACAAATAAAGATATTTCTGATGAATACCGAGAGCTTTCTGATCCTCCCATAGACAGCAGGAATCCTTACACGATCAAGGCTCAGAAACGTAGCAAGGAGATCGTTAAAATAGTCCATGTGACATCTGTGGTTCAACTGTAATTGTACAAAGCTACGAGAATACTTTTTGTGCACAATGAAAACAAAAATAATGACTTTTGAATAAGTATTCTCATGGCTTTGTAAAATTACGGTTGAACCACTGATGTAACATGGATTACTTTAACGATGTCCTTACGATGTAATTTTTTTCTGTATTGCAAGCTGAATTTTCCGCATCATTACTCCAGTCTTCAGTGTCACTTGATCCTTCAGAAATCAGTCTAATAAACTGATTTACTGCTCAGGAAATATTTCTTAATTATTATGAATACTGAAAAAGCTGTACTGCCTAATATTTTTGTGGAATCCTGTTTCTTCAGGATTCTTTGAGTAGAAAGTTCAAAAGATCATCATTATTTGGAACAGGAATCTTTTGTAACATTATGTCTTTTCTGTCCCTTTTGAAGTATTAATTTCTTAAAGAAAAAAGAACATTCCGTCTCACTGACCTTTTGGCAACTGACCTTTCTGTTTTTAAAGAAGTATTTTTTTTAGATTTACAGCACTCCATTATCAGCTAAACGCCTGGTCATTTAAGATGTTCAACCTTCCAAAATATTTCAAAGTAGAGATTTATGTGTCTAATTCAAGAGCCTCACTCAGCTTTCGTGGTTTCCACCGCACAATTTATTTCTGATGAAAACCTAAAGGCAGGAAAAGCTCTGTTCTCTGATAGTAGTCCAGAAGATAATCACAGCTCACATCTCTCATATCAACGCTGCTCCCTGCGGTCTGTAATTCCGCACTGCTCGACTGTCCAAATTAGACAGGACAGAGGAAAGGAGAGGAGACAGAAGAAAGACTGATGGCTTTTTTTTTTAGGAATTAGGGACTGCGTTCTGGAAAGCGCAACTAATATTTTTCCACTCCTATTTCACGTTAGAAAAGCAATAATGTGGTGTTTTAGCAGGCACTGTTATAAAATGCCATGTTACCCAAAAACAATTTTGGCACCAATTATTGAGTTTTGGGGAGTCACTCACTAAATCCATTTCTCTATATTTTAACTTATTGCCAAACGAGACCCCAAAATTAAGTAAATACGACATTATTCAGTTTAAAGTTAAGGAGGACAGATTGAAACCTCTTACTCTCAAATAGTGGTGTCTGCTAAGGTAAGCATCACTTTTATTACTGTTAAACTTAGAGCTCAGGATCTGAACGAACCCTTCATCTTAAACCAAGTATTTAACCGTGGCACACAGTTCACATTAATTCACAAGTAAAAATACTCACGTGGTGATTTAGTGTGTTTGTAATCTTTCTTGTGAAGCAGATTCTTCCTGCAATATTGAGGCAAGCACAAAGAAGAAACTTTAAACAAACTCTAGAGTTACACTTAATCTAATAGACTTTTCACTTAAGGCAAGATAGGTAAATCATTTTTTTTTTTTTTTGATGCATTGCGCTATTTTGGATACTTAAAATATCTTCCGTCAGACTAGTAGAAAGAAAATATTTAAAATACAAAAGTAATAAATAAAAAGAGATATACAAAACCCCCTCTGGAAAAAGCCTTTACGTCAACAAAATGAAACAATTCAGAACCTGGCTTTATCCAATGTTCAGATTTCTGTTCTGGAAATGTATGCAAATTAGTGCATACTTAATTAGATAATAACCCGCTTGCTTATATAAACTATATACTATGATTAATCTAGCGGGGAAAGTATGGTGATATCAATTAGTTAAATTGTTTACCCTATTAAACTTGTGGTGCCTTGCCGTAATATTTCCTGAGCTCCACTTACACTCCACGTGTTTCTTATAATGATGTGTAAAAGTGGACAGTCTTATGTTAATATGCTCTGAATAAGTCAATTTTTCCATTTTATTTTCAAAAATTATTATACTGAGCAGGAAGTTTTGAGTTCTGATAGTGACAGTTCTCATAATCAAAGTTTTTGATCTCGAGCTGAGAATCCACTGTACTAAGTATACTAAATATGCATTTAAATGAAGTATTGTGGTGTGGTTAAACTCGTTTGTGGTCACCTGTAGCAGTGGGTACCATACGGACACTCAGGCCTGTCATCGTCAGCATCCTCTGCCTCCTCTTCCTCATAGTCGCTGTCTCCAGGGTGACTGCACTCCTGAAAGTGGGCCGGATTTTTTCTGGTGAGAGGAAAAACAATTGCTGAGTGAACTGCAATGCACGCTGAAACACAATAAGGCAAATGAATTCAATCACGAGCATTCATGCAACTTAATTACACTGACAGCTAATCTAGTTGGAAATTAAAGTACTATTCAGCAGCATTTCCGCTGTTCATTTCAGCTTGTCGTTATCATTCTGTAACCCATCATAATTCAATATTTCAATTAAACTGTCAACAGAATGAAACTCTGAAAAAAGTGATTCAGAAATCACAACTGATGTCAGTTAGAGTCACTTCTGAAAGTGTGTGTAGCTTCTTCTTGTAGTTTGGAAAGGAAGGAACAAAAAAAGATGCAGGGTATGTGAGTCCCAACAGAAAACTGAACCACAAAGAGTTTACAAGTGCGTGTCATGCTTCACCCCTGCGTTTGGGCCAGCGTCCTCCAGCTAAAATACCAACTGTGTGTTTTCTCTCTCAGCTTTTTAAAATTAAAAATAAAAGTCAGAGAATCAGATGTTAGGGAAAACATATGCGTATGTCCTCACAAACTATTTCAGTCGAGCTGAGCTACACATTTTAAACTTCTCAGAGAAGCTTTTGCTTGGGATGGTTTCATTCTTAATCTTCTTTTACCATCTTAATCTTGAGATAATATGAACTCCAACAAACTAATTAGCAGTGTTGATCTTCAAGAAATATTTCAAGTCATTATAAACAGTAATGTCTAAACACTGACTTGTCAAAGCAACAAAGTTTAAAAAGCAACAGTTCACTCAAGGTTCTTCAGTCTTGCGGTGCAGTACCTGTAGCAGGAGCTGCCATAAGGACACTGTGTCCGTTGCTGTTTTTTCACCTTACTGGTGCTTGTTTTGCTCTCCGTGACCTTTGACATCTGCGGGCTTCCCTGGCTGACCTGAGAATCACTGGGATCTTCTGCTTGTGTCTTTGAGTCTTCAGCTTGAGCTCCTGGTCTGACCTCAGCTCCCCTGCCAGCTTCTCTTCTCTCCCCATCATCACGCTCCACCAACCCGTTGCTGTTCTCTCCGTCCGGGACTGATCCGTCTCTACTGCTCTTGGGAGCGGTTGCATCATCCTGTCAGGACATCCATGCACACAGTAAATACTCCGTTCTGCTTACATTTCAGTGCAACAAAATGCAGGTATTACTGTAGCTGTATGTGACAATTCTTGTAATCATATCTAACAGGTTTTACAAATAAAACGTATTATTAAAAAGACAGAAAAATTAGCAAATGTTTAAAATAATAATAAAACAAACTGTACAATTATTAAAGTAGTTTATTCATTTTTATTACTATTCAAGAATATTAATATACCCAAAATGACAATATGCCACCAGAGTCACACACAAATTTATTAGGTAATATAAATACAAACACAAAATGTGCATTTTTAAATAAAATGTATAATACATATATTTTTATACTGCCAATTTTACAAAATGACAGCAACAACAAATTATAAATGTCAATAGATAAATAGTACAATTTAATAATGATAATACTTAATAATAACAAAAATAATTATTATTGCTATCATGGAATCATGTTTTATAATAATAATAATAATAATAATTATTATTATTATTATTATTATTATTATTATTATTATTATAGTACCATTTATAATTATAATAATTATTAACATTATCATCATCATTACAGTTTACTACTTACCAATACTTATAATTTGATATTGCTGTCATTTTATAAAATTGTATGATTATACAAAAGGTGCATGCTTTAAGTAATCACAAATTTAAAAAGTTAATAATTATTTTTAAAGTTAACACATTATTTATACATACATATAATATAATATAATATAATATAATATAATATAATATAATATAATATAATAGGGTCAACAATCCCATATTGTGCATAATAGCTCATTTACCTGAGGCGCAGACTCATCTTCAGAGTCACTCTTCAGTCTCTTTGCTTTCCTTTTGGGCATCTCTTCCTCCACCTCCTCTTCCTCAGATGACACCTGTGCGGCTCGAGCCCGTTTGGGTCCAGCTGCCCTCTTGGGTGTAGCTACTCGTTTGGATTTGGTAGGGGTTACCTTCACCGCTAAGCTCTCACCTGCTCCAAAAGAGCCAGAAAAAACACTGTTATTGATGGATAAATGTCAACACTTGCAAGTTTTTGGTCATAATTCAATACAAACAAATAGTAATAATAAAGAGTAAAAAGTACAGGGAAAAAAACTATTTTTCTTAAAATCGTGGTCTCCTGATGCAGTGATTACAAATTATATGAACTCTATGATCTGTAGGATCACAACAGAATGAAAAACAGCCCAGAGGGGCTCCAGATGGACCTGTAGCACAGAGCAGGCCAGAGATGAGAGGTGTCATGGATGTTTCGCAGACAAAGAACAGTACAGCTTATGTATGACTAATGAGTTAGTCTCTCCAAACATCTGTCCATCACGGTAAGTGATGATGATGATGATTACATGTGTGTACTGTGCACTGAGCATGAAGGGGATTGCTCAACTCTTGATTCAGTCCAAAATGACTGTTGCAGGTGTAAAAAAAGAGCTCTCCGGCTCTGCTCATAAGGACTCATAAGTCCTCCCACACGTTCACGCACACACTAAAGCATCAGTAACCCATTTTAACTGCAGTTTCAGTCTCAGACATACTTACGCTCAGAAACACAAAACAGAAAAATACACATGATGTTTTGAAACAGGGCCCTACTGATGAACAAAGTTACACTTACAGACTGTGGGGAAAAAAAACTACAATGGATTCAGGTTTTTTGAGGGGGTTACAGAAATCAATACTATTAATCAGCAAGGATGCATTAAGCTGATCAAAAGCGACAAAGACATTTAAAATGTTACAAAAAAATTATATTTTGAATAAATTCCTTGAACTTTCTATACATATGAATCCTTATATGTGACCCTGGACCACAAAACCAGTCATAAGGGTCAATTTTTCAAAATTGAGATTTATAAATCTTCTGAAAGCTGAATAAATAAGCTTTCCATTGATGTATGGTTTGTTAGATAGGACAATATTTGTCCGAGATACAACTATTTGAAAATCTGGAATCTGAGGGTGCAAAAAAAATCAAAATATTGAGAAAATCGCCTTTAAAGTTGTCCAAATGAAGTCCTTAGCAATGCATATTACTAATCAAAAATTAAGTTTTAATATATTTACGGTAGGAAACTTACAAAATATCTTCATGGAACATGATCTTTACTTAATATCCTAATGATTTTTGGCATAAAAGAAAAATCAATAATTTTGACCCATACAATGTATTTTTGGCTATTGCTACAAATATACCCCAGCAACTTAAGACTGGTTTTGTGCTCCAGGGTCATATATAAACATTTCTTTATATTTATTTTAATAACAAGTACTTTAAATAAACTAATAACAAACAAAACACAGATCGAGCTTTGCTCTCCCTAAAAATATGTAATTTGTTGTTATAGGAAAAATAGCTTAAAAATATAAATTAAATAAATAAATATTAATATTAAATATATTAAAATGTTAAAAATATTAAATAAATATATACATACAAAATATTTATACTATGCACATTAAAATTAAGCTCAAATTTCACCAAAATTATGTATTTTGAGTATTATGTATTTTCTATTGAAACAGAAAATAGGGTAACGCTTACTATTAACTATGACTTTTCCCGCAATAAATTCCTAATTTGCTGCTTATTAATAGTTAGTAAGGTAGTTGTTAAGTTTAGGTATTGGGTAGGATTAGGGATATAGAATAAGGTCATGTAGAATAAGGCATTAATATGTGCTTAATTACTACTGATAAATGGCTAATATTCTAGTAATATGCATGCTAATAAGCAACTAGTTAAGAGACCCTAAAATAAAGTGTTACCGAAAACAGCAGTAAATATGTCAGTGGGATTTGATGCATCACCACTGTCATCAGTCTTTTTAATTTTATGTTGCCATTAATAAAAAAAAAATCCAAAGACCAGATGACAGCGATATAGAATTATGGGTAAGGATGTAATATTATCACACCCTTAATGGTTAAAAAAAAAAAAAAAAAAGACTTTTAAACACTTGTTGACTGTAATGGACATCGTGTATCAGACAGTTAAAGACATATGCGTGCTAAAGACACAAATCTGCTCCTACATGAGCTGAATAAGAAAGTTTTCTCAAGCACGAACCTGAATGCAGGGTAAAGTGCCACAAGATCCAGATGAAGTGCTGGATATGATAGGTTTGGTGCTAATGAGCTGTTTAAGAAGTCTGTAGCACACTTGCTCTTTTTCGTGAGCACATTAGCGATACATCTGCATTTCGGGAGAGCTGCAGAATGCATGAGAGTAACTCTGAGGATGAGGGGGATATCTGGGCTCAACCCAGTCTGGCTGGGTCGAGTCACAGCTCTGTAACTGATTTGACAAGTGGATGGGGACTAACTCTCTGCAATCTCCATTTTCTCCACTTTATTCCTCAACAACAGGCTGAGTAGAGTCAACGTGACACTTGGCGGATGCGTTCTTTTTTTTTTGAATAAGTGTGAACAGACAGAACACTGGATCTGTTGCCATGGGGACAGTACCTTTGGCTGAAGTCATCATCCAGGCCGGCAAGATCCGCTTCTTCTGTGGCACATCGGACTTGTCCTGTTGGCTCTTTGTGGACGCCTTGAAAACACAGAATAGAAATAGATTTGAAAATGACAATACACAGGAGTATAACCAAGTAGGGTATTGAAGAGTATACAAAAATACAGAAAATTAAAAAAACAGCAGGGTATAGAAGTGAAGAGTATAGATAAGAAAAGTATGTAGTCGATGAGTATAGAAGGTATAGAATGTTAAGTAGAGGTACAGAAGGGAGAAACTTTAGAAATTTATCAAGATTTATTTTTAATAAATAAAATACAAAATTAATCATATATTTAAATAAAATAAACTTAAATACAAACATGGCTGATGTTAAAGGGAAAAAAATGGCTTAATGGTTATAAATATATAAATGATGTACTTTGAGAGAGTTGTAGTCAGTAAAGACAACAGTTGCCAATATTTAAGTGATACAGAACAGTAGATTATAGAATTATATGTATAGGCAAAGACGGGTAGAGAAGAGAGAAATGATAGAATTGAAAGTAGGCTATATAGCTTTGAATACAAAATAAAGAACTGAAAAATGTAGAACAGATGCGTATTAAATATGTTTATGATTTCAGATGAGGAACTAGACAGCAAACAGAGAGGACATAATGTGACAGGAATGTTCAAATAGTAAAAGCAGCAATAACAGCAGCGTCCTGCTGCTCCTGGAATAAAACAAGTAGCAAAGAACTGCCAGCAAGGAGAAACATCAGGATACAATACAATCATGCATGAGTCCATATGTTTAAAGGGACAGTTCACCCAAAAATGAAAATCCTGTCATCATTTACTCACCATCAAGTTCTTTCAAACCTGTATCAAAGGAGACCTGAAACCTGTTTGTTTGCATTCTTCAAAATATCTTCCTTTGTGCTTAGCAGAAGAGTGAAACTCATACAGGTTTGGAACAACTTGAGGGTGACTATCCCTTTAAATAACCAAAATCCCATTAAAAATCCTACCAAAATCTACAGTCTGGTCAAAGCTATGCCACTTTTCAAAGGTTTGGGGTCAATAAGATTTTTAATAAGAAATGAATATGTTTATTTAGCAAGGAAGCATTAAACTTATGAAAAGTGACATTTATAATGTTATAAAATATTTTTATTTCAAATAAATGCTGTTGTTTTGAACTTTCTATTCAAGGAATTTCAAAAGAATGGTTTTCAAAAATATTAAGAAGCACAACTGTTTTAAACACTGATAATAATAAGAAATGTTTTTAGAGTACCAAATCAGAATATATTTTCCAAACAATGACAAGATATGCTATGCAGTTTAATAATGTTTCCTATACTAAACATTTACTGATGAAACCATCAGAAAAGTATGGAAGCCCATTTCCACCACTGAATAAACATAAAAAAGGTTATTGCGACTTTTTACCTCACAATTCTGACTTGCAATTGCGTGTTATAAAGTCAGAATTACGATTTATAAAGTCACAATTGCAAGATAAAAATCTAGCAATTCTAGCGTTTTTTTGTCAAATTTGACTTTTTTCTCTGCAATTTGAATTTTTTCTCAGAATTGTGAGATATAAACTTACAAATTTGCGAGTTAAAGTCCAGTTTTTGGGGGGGGGGTGGCTGGAGAGACTGCTATGTTCTCAGAATTGCGAGTTTATATCTCACAATTCTGAGGAAAAAAAGTCAGAATTGCAAGAAAAAAAGTCAGAATTGTGAGAAAAGTCAGAATTGCGAGATATAAACTTTTATAAAGTCCAGTTTTGAAGGCGGGGGGGAGGGGGGACTGATATGTTCTCAGAATTGCAAGTTTATTTCTCAAAATTATAACTTTTTAACTCACAATTGTGAGTTTGTATCACGCAATTATGAGAAAAAAGTCAGAATTGTGAGATAAAAAGTCACAATTACCTTATTTTTTATTCAGTGGTGGAAACAGGCTTCCATAGAAAAGGGGAAATATTCTGGAAACACAAACAATTTTCCATACTGTGTTTTCTTTTTCCATACTTATCCAAACCTGGAAACACCATACTTTTTCATACTGCAAAGGAAGATTTTTTTAATGCATAGGAACCCTAATAAGAAGTCTCTTATCTAGGTCCCTATGCATTAAACTGTATCTACCCCAAACCTTTGACCGGTAGGTTTTATGTAGTATGCAAAACACACACACACCTCATTTAGAGAGGAAAGAGTGTGTGAAGGATCACTCGTTCCTTTATCTTCTGTGAGTGTGGTGCTCGGGTTCGTGAGCGTGCAGCTGTCGGCTTCAAGTGTGGCCGAGTCTAGAGAGGGTGCTACTGGTCCACTCAAACACTTCTCCACCTCCATCTCCTCCTCAAACGCCTGACTGTTTCTGTGAAGAACCAGCAGTGAAAATCTTCTCTACTTCTCTAAGTTAAGCACTACACTCCAGTAAAAATCCTTCAGATAAGCTTCATTAATGTAAATGGCTTATATCTTGACAGTCTTTAAAACAATTCATCAACAAAAACAATAATCCCTCGTCAGCATGAGCATGCCATAAAAGAAGACAGCCACCTAATATCCTAATTTCACAGATGAAAAGAATGACTTTTAAATGCATGCAAATCAGCACATTCAGAATCAGTTCGTCACAGCAGCTCTTATCATTTGTTTATCATCTGGGTGTTATCAGAGCGTCCGTTTTGAACGTGTCCATTCGAGCCCAGTGTGCTCATTAAAGAGAAAGACAATAGAAGTGTCCTTTGATCTGAACCCAGGGGTCACAGATCGGTTTTAAGGGAAAAGGTCAAAATGAACACATTCAACCAGAGACGCTTATTATCATGTCTAGAGGGAATATAGATAGATGAGAGAAATGACTGGCTTTAATAAAGGGTGCTATTTTAAGATGACAAAGAATGATAAGACTGCATGCATGAATGTATTTGAATATTCATGAGCGTGAGAATATTCATGAGGGTCTGTAATTGAAGTCAATGTGAAACAATTGCAACTGATTTCACTTCCATAATGTGACAGCATTCAACAAGAAAATAATTTAGCACTTCATTGTATCCACAAGGAATCATTTCGGATTGAAAAAGTGTTTCAAACCAGAATGAAGCCAAATTTGAATGTATTAATGCCAGTTTATGTTGACTTTAAACAAATGCATTCAACACCAATATATTAACCCTTTCCTTAAAGAAGTAAAATAAATAGAGAGGTTGCTGCAAATCATTGCACGCCTGCATAGCCAATCAGATTGAGCTCTGTTGTTGTTGAATAATAAATGAATGCCTGTGAGTGACAGGCTGAATCACCTCAGGGTTTGATCATCTTTTTTGACATGCACTCTGTAAATGTATTTCCCGGGCATGAGAGAGAAGATATCGCCCTCCTTTAGGCAATGCCACTGGTCCTTCTCCAGCGGCTGAGGCGCAGCCACAATGTTTGTCTGAATAAAACATGGGTTCAGGTGTGTCTACAGGATAGAAATGAGAGGAATACTGGTCAATCACATGCAAATAATAACCCTTTTTGCATGTCTTTTACGTACAGGCATACTCAGAATTGCATTGCCACCTTGTGTTGAAAGAGACAACGAAGAGAGGAAGGAATCAGGCAGGATTTGTCTCCTGTATGAGTGCAATGTCTGAATATTTCTGAAACGTGTGCAAATGCTAAGCCATGGCTTTGACAATCATTTCTTTTAACAAAAAGGCTAAATTTGAGCCAGCATTGTTTACGTATTTTTTTTTAGGTCCCACTTTATATTAGGTGGCCTTAACTACTATGTACTTACATTTAAATTAATCATTTGGTACAATGCACTTATTGTGTACATACATGATAATTTCTGTAATTACATTTATAGTTTACACGGTGGACCCTTACACCTAAACCCACCCTTAAATCTGCTCATACTGCCAAACCTGTCCCTAACCTTAAAATATCCCACCTCAATAGCAGCAAAAGTGTTTTGCAATACAATATGAACACAATAAGTACATTGTACTTATTTTTTGATGTAAGTACATAGTAGTTAAGGCCACCTAATATAAAGTGTGACCTTTTTTATTATGTTTTATTTTTTTAGCTTAGGTTTTATCCATTTTTGAGCATTTGCCATATTTGGCATATTATACTTGTATTTTTGTACTTAGTACAACTTGAATTTCTTTTTAAAGTACTTTTTTTTCCCATCGAATATTTATTTTTTATGTTATTTCAGCTGTATTTTGCTTAACAAAAACAATTTAATAGTTTTAGTTAACAATAACAACACTGAATCGAGCTTGTGGAGCTAGAAAAAAGTATGTGTAATGAATTATCTCAGATAGGTATCAATAATCTGAATATTCACGAGATTTTTGAAATCAAGGACTTGTTATATACTCAGAGGCGAAAGATCAATGGAGGCGAACATTACCCAAATGCAATCATCGTTGCTATGACAGCATGACTAACAGGCTATAACGACACATGTAATTAAGAGAGACAGCTGCTCAAGAGAGAAAGATGCGAGGAGAGAGCTCATATTTAAAAACTTTTGATGTCTTAACATCAAAGGGCGAGTGATGCTTTTATTCGACAGAAGAGTGTAAAATGACAAAACCACCATCACGACTCTCAGCCCACATCAGACGACTAACAAAAACCTACAGGCTTCAGACGCAGCTGGCCATTCAGGTTCTCAAGGATGCTGTGGTTTCTGGACACTCTCTTATCATTCACCTGGAGGAGAGCAAAGATAAAGTGAAATGATGCTATAATGATAAACGGTATCATGAAAAGTATGAATGTTTCTGGTGAATGGTGCAAAAGTTTAAAAGTTTGGATTCTCTAAGATTTTTTTAAAGAAATGTATACTTTTATTCAAGTATGCATTCAGCTGATCAAAAGTGACAGTGAAGAGATTTATAATGTTACAAAACATTTCTACACTTACAAATAAATTCTGTTCATTAGAACTTTCTATTCATCAAAAAATCCTGAAAAAATGTGTCAGTTAAGAAATGTTTCTTGAGCATCAAATCAGCATATTAGAGTGATTTCTGAAGGATCATGTGACTCTGAAGACTGCAGTAATGATGCTGAAAATTCAGCTTTGCATCACAGAAATAAATTACACTTTAAAATATTCAAATAGAAAACATTTCTTTTGAATTGTAATATTTCACAATATTATTTATTTATTTTTTTTGCTAGAAGTCACTAAAAGAGTTCTTTCAAAAACATTTAAAAAATCTTATCCACTCCAAATAACAGTAGTGCATGTATTCCTATATGAACAGAATTCAGTGTCACTATCATAAACATGGTGTGCTGCAGCTCAGTGTCATTCATCATGTGTAGCAGAACATTACAGTGACACCATGAAGTCACTTCACTGTGATCTGGGTGATTTAAAGATCCCATGATATGAAACGACTCCAAGAGCACAGCTTTCTGTTTTGTCTTGACATATTTCCTTATAAAACAGGAAGTTGGCGTGAGCCAAACGAGATGAGTTTTTTGAAACAGAACAAAGATTTCAAATTTGTAATTTATTTATATGCTATAAATTTAAGGCTGCCAACTTTTCTAAGACCAAACTCCCACTTTATAAGGTGTTTACAAAATAATCTATGCTTTATTACCAAATCAGGACTCCTGAGGTTTGTTGGTACAATGCAAAAAACATTTTTATCAATTCATGAACCACTCTATGAGATATTTCACCTCAGTATCACCTGTTTTCTGACCCTCAGACATAAGAGTTTGGGTGCCATCTTGAGGGCTTTGATTGTCATTGCTGAATGATAAATGGCTCATGCATGAAACTGAAAGTAACACATTTGTTTTGCGTGTTCAACATTAAACCAACATGAAGAAAACATTCAATATGCCAAAACATGTCTACATAAACTTGATGCAAAAACATGCAGCTTTAACATAAATTCCTCCATGACTATTTAGCTTTGAAAATGTATTTCTGCAAAAGTGCACAGCAGACTTGGCTCAAGTTCAGCCACTTAGCCTGTTATGCCACATTAGCATGTTATCTAATATATTTTGAAGACATATTAGTGAAGCTACCCTACATAGAAGTAATAGTCCACTTACCCCTAGAAACGGTCCTCTCCCCAGGACAGTTTCTCCATAGGGCAGCTCTATAGGACTGCCACCGTCCACCTGCTCCAGCTCAAAGCCTGGCATCTGCGCATAAGAACAAACACAGACCTGTTTGTACTTAAAGTTCACCGAGTACATCTGTAATTAACTGTAAAGTGTATAGAAATGCTGTAAAGCAGATTTGGGCTCGCATGCGCTGCTGTTTTAAAACTTTCTCAGTACAAACTCTCCCATAATTACTTTAAGAAAGAAATTACTTACCATTTAATTAGGCTGCGAAGACGAATTCGTTACAGTCAACTTTTCGCTGCTTTGTGCACATGAAAAACGCTGAAGAAGCTGGCTGTGTTGACTGAGATGTGTAGCAAGAAATGAATAATAATGTTTATTCTCGGACTTCCGGCAACGGTGAACTCCACGCCGAGCATGCGCTGTGTAAACACGCACGTGGGCCCCTTTCTAAACGTTTACCCACAAAGGTGCACAAATTTAGCACACGAATAATAAAAAGTGTAACCTGTAACTCAAATTCTGCACTACAATAATGTAGAATCAAAACAACTTCAAATTTCCGCTGGAGAGACGCGCATGCGCAGTGGGAACGGGGCGAGGTTTGCTTTGTGACGTTTCCGGCGTAAACAAACGCAGACGTTTAAATCCTCAGCTGTCAGCGAGACGCCTCCGTCGGTATGAATCTTTACAAATAACATACTGTTTTTATAAATATCATTATTTTGTCATACAGAATACAGTTATATAGTTGTGACCGTTTCGTATTTGTTTTTAAAATCTGTTTTAGACACTGGTTAGCTAGATTTACCTTTGTCCATGAACGAACAGATACTGCGATCGTTCAATTACACACTCACTATAACCTTT
Organism: Tor tambroides; assembly: GCA_021397915.2. NCBI lineage: Eukaryota > Metazoa > Chordata > Actinopteri > Cypriniformes > Cyprinidae > Tor > Tor tambroides. Next base: position 170,764 of record JAFVLL020029244.1, on the reverse strand, counting down.
GTGTTGCTTAAATAACACATTAAAGCTGAATAAACAAGCTTTCCATTGATGTATGGTTTGTTAGGATAGGACAATATTTGACTGAGATACAACTATTTGAAAATTTGTAATCTGAGGGTGCAAAAAAATCAAAATACTGAGAAAACCGCCTTTAAAGTTGTCCAAATGAAGTTCTTAGCAATGCATATTACTAATCAAAAATTCAGTTTTGATATATTTACGGTAGGAAAGTTACAAAATATCTTCATGGAACATGATCTTTACTTAATATGCTGATGATTTTTGACATAAAAGAAAAATTGATAATTTTGACCCATACAATGTATTGTTGGCTATTGCTACAAATATACCCGTGATACTTAAGACTGGTTTTGTAGTCCAGGGTCACATATGTTCTGTCATACAAATAACTGGTGTTGGACTCAATGAAAATAAAACTGAAACTGTTCTAGGACGCTGAGAGATGCTGAATATCTGTAAAAGGAGCAACAGCGCCACCTTCAGCCGAGATAGAGGATCCAACATGATCCCTGGTGACCAGGATCCACTTCAGCAGAACTTTACAGAGACCCTTCCTACAGAGATGAGTGTTAGGATCTTCAGTGAGCTAGACGTCAGGAGTTTGTGCCGGGCCTCTCTCACCTGCAGACACTGGAATGATATAATCGAGGGTAGCGATCAGCTGTGGAGGAGCCAGTGTCTTACAGTGCTGGCTATTTGCCAGAGGGAGGTGGATGGGGACAGGCTTGCTGGGTGTTCATGGAAGGTTTGTGTTATTGCTGTTCAAATTCTGCTTCATTTTGTTCCTGTCTCTGCTGGTTGTTTCTTATTTACCTTTCCTTTTTTGTTCCAGGTAACTCTTGTGCGTAACTACAGGAAAGGCTGTGTAAAGCGGAGGTGGCTGAAGGGCCGATACAGTAACATCCACTCTGCTGACGATATCCCGCCCAACAGCATGTGTCCACTGGACGTGGAGACCTGGGGAGAGATACTGGAGGCGGAACTGGATAGATAGAGCTGAGAGAAACTTTTGGGATCCTGCCAATGGACTGAAATATATCAGCTGCGTCTACAGTGGAAGCACTATGACTGAAACACTTGCTGGGCAAATAATTTTATAATCGGTGTTGCAAAAAAAGCACAAAGACTGTGGCGTTTTTGTTAATTTGCTTGAGACTGTAATGGAAAATGAGGTTTTATAGGTTTCATATGATGGAATCATTTTATAGATGGAACTGAGAGAGATCTTCCTTTGCTCTTTTTGTATAGATCAACAAAACTCTGCACATTTTGATTGAAGTATTGATTTTTGTTAATTTATTTGATTTTTTAGAGTCACTGCCAAAAAGTGTTTTGCCTTAAATCATGCAACTATTATTTTATCAAAGCTAATATATTAATGAATATTATGTGTCCCAATGCTATAATTCCCTCTTAAGTCCTGGCCTCTTTCCATTTCTGCTGCTATCTGTATGCATATGTCTTTATAACATAATCATTTAAAACAATATAGAAATATTGTTACATTTAAAAGCACCATTTTTGTAGTGTAAAAACACCTTTTTTTAACATACAATATTCATACAGAAATCTTTTTTTTTTTAAAAAACTGAGAGAGAGATTTTGAAAGCAATTCTGAGTAACTTTTTTAGTCCTATCAGACAAAAAAAGTATTTAAGTGCTAGTAGCGTTGTGCCATCTCATGCTAAAGTAAATTAAAAAACATTAATGAATAAATTAAAGACTTCAATTGTTTGACTAGAGTCGTGTGGATTACTTGTGGATTATTGTGGTGTTTTTATCAGCTGTCTGGACTCTCATTCTGACGGCACCCATTCACTCCAGAGGATACACTGATGAGGAAGTGATGTAATGCTAAATTTCTCCAAATCTGTTCTGATGAAGAAATAAACTCATCTACATCTTGGATGGCCTGAGAGTGAGTACATTTTCAGAAAATTTTAGTTTTTGGGAGATCTATTATGAACTCATAATGGAGGAATCTGTGAGATAAAACTATTATGAATGCTAAGTGAGAATATAATTTGCCTACTTATCTGATTATTCAAATTATGTATATATCATTATATTATATAAATTGACATAAATGTAATTTAAAATGACACTATTATTGGTCTGACTGTCCATTAATAATCCACACACATCCTGTTTTAATTAGAACTAATGTTTTTATGTAACTACTACTGTTTGTTGCAAAGTTTTCTGCAAAGACAAAAATGCATGTAAAAATGTGAAGGGTATACTTCTTAAAACAACAACAACATCATAACAGCCTATTAAAAATGGGTTTATAATGAATTTAGTTAATTATATTAATGTTTTATTGACATTTCAAGCTCACTAAACACGTAATAGCAGTGTTTTGCGTTTAGTACATTTACTTTTTTTTACTTATAAAAATGGCCCAGTACTGCATGCGGTAGCACCACATGATTCTTCAGTTTCAGCACTTCGGACAGGGACTGTTTTTATTCGCGAGGATAACGGAGATGGACACTAACTAACACAGTGGGATTAGGATCTAAATCTAATGCTTAATAAACGATTTACAATATTTTTGAATCCTAAAATACAACACACATGACTAAAATACATAAACAAACAATGGAGTGTAGCAGTGCCTATTTTACTGTGAGTTTGTTTACTCAGCGCGAGACTAATGGCCATTGGTGTATTATATGAGCCCAGTTTAGCCATATGCATGTGCACTGATGTATGCTGCATGGCTAAAATGGGTGTGATGGCTTGTGTAGACGTCACAGCATCTCTCAACAGCTTCCTGGGACCATCCGCCATCCCGTTAATGACGGGGAGCTCTGGAAATACATCGACCTCCGTTATCTCGCAACCATGGCCGACGTTCCAGCGATAATAAACATCGCGATTTCCCTGAAAATCCAACCCAATGACGGACCCGTGTTTTATAAAGTGGACGGGACGAGGTTCGGCCAGAGCAGGACAATCAAATTGCTAACAGGATCGAAATACAAAATCGAGGTGATCGTGAAGCCGGGTAGCGCGGAGGCCGCGTAAGTCGATGCAACGTTAATGCGCGGTTAAACTGATCCTGTTTATATGCTTCTGATATTATAGGTTGTATTGCATATAAATAGCTCTTAGCGCTCGATGTTTTTCGCAATACTGAGGTCGAAAGGTGCACCTGCGCTCCTGTAAGAAATGAAATATATGTGATATAAATAGACTGCTGCATATGTGCATAAGGCGATTCTTTATTTGCGCAGTAGCCTGCGTTATTTAGAAAGGCTGTAAAATTGAGCCATGGGGATGTGTTACGAGCGCACGAGTCTTTAATGTTTAATTGACAGAAGGAATTTCAGATGTGTGTCAAATAAGGTAAAGAGGCAGATAGTCTGACGCTTGTTTCAATGGGATTTCAGCACAATGGGAATCGGCGGAAAGAGCTTCCCTTTGGAGGAGCAGTCTAAAGATGAGGAGCAGATCGTCTACAATGGCAACTACGACACTGAGGGAGTGCCACACACCAAGAGCGGGGACAGACAACCTGTGCAGGTCTCCATAGAGGTAACACAGCCCAGCCGGGTTTCGGAATAGAATAGAATAACATAGAATTCATCATGAAGTCACGTGGAATTGCTAGATGCTAAATTGTTCATACTGAGGATTAGGGATTTGAGGCTAAGCATTAGATTTCACTGGTAGCCTCAAATTACTGAGAAGTTTGTGCATGATTTGCACCTGACACATGATAACAGGCAAACAAATCCTGGTTTTTAAGTTGTATCTGTTGGTCAGAATGTCATGTAGATTGGGAGATGGGCTCTTTGACCTGGACCAATAAGAAACCATCCAGAACAGCATATAGAAGCAACCTCATATAACACCATGGCAACTAACAGGACTCTGGAAATCATGTCAAAATTCTTTTTTCCCCCCCATTACTTTAACTCATTAAAATAATTTAACCAATTTGAACAGCCATTATATTTTAAAATTTAAGGCAGAAACTGAACTTAAGCTGTAGGTGGAAATTTTTAGTGGAGATTTTTTTTTCTTCAGATACAATGTAAATGTAAGCAAAATCTTAATAGGTCAATATAACCCTTCTAATTAAATTATTATTACTGTGTTTCGGTAGTGACAAATTTGGGGAGAGGACAAATATTCCAAAACTTTCTAAAAATACAAGACTTAACTGCACAATAGAAATGTGTTTCTTGGATATTATACAATTTGCATACATATAATATTTTTGAAAAAAAGACACTTTTTTTTTCAAGATGTTTCCAACTCTGACTTTGGACCAATTCTGTAGAATGGCCCATATATATTTGGGCAATATTTTTTGTTATGTACAACATATATTAACAGTACACTCCAAAACATATGACAACCTTAAAAATTATGTTTACAATTTTACATTTTAATTTTATTACATCGAGTCTATATTAAATGGAAAGCAAGTTTGCACACTGAAAAAAACCTAACTGGGATTTACTTTGAAACAATTTACACTCAGAAATTGCTAGTAAATTTCACAAAAGATTACAAAGAAATGGCAAGCAATTAAACATGAATTAAAAGTTTTATATTTTTTTAAATATAATTTTTTATATTTTTATAACTAAAATTTATGTAAGAAAAGTGAAATTGTATTTTCTTGTACTGCAAAAATCTGTTTTATGTACAACTTCACAAAATCTATTTCGATTGCAGACAACTGCAACCTAAAATAATTGCAAATCGGCAAAAAACTGTATAAACTGCAAGCTAAACCTATGTAGTGAGGTTGCTTCTCTACATGTATATAATCCATGTTTAAATAGATAGTTAACAAGTAACATATCCTGTTTTTTTTTTTTTTTTACAATGTCAAAGCATTGTGTTAATTTTGCATGGGCACACAAGCACCACCCCTCTGTAACTAAAGACAAATTAGTCAGCCAACTGATTGAGTGTACAAAAAAGAACTGAGCTGTAAAATATTCCTAACCTTCCATCTTCTTTTTGTTGCCAGTTCAAAGATGCTGGCATGTTTGAAACTGTATGGCAAGTGAAATACTACAACTACTACAAGAGAGAGCACTGCCAGTTCGGCAACAGCTTCAACTGCATCGAGTACGAGGCCAAGCCCAACGAGACCCGCAGCCTCATGTGGATAAACAAAGAGGTGTTCCAGTAAAACACGAGCGGAGCAGCAGCAGCAAACCTGCACAATATGTCCTGTAACCATCATGGGGCCGCTGTGTGCGAGACAGATGACTGCAAAGTGCGCAAGTGAAATAAGATGTGACTATTAAAGGCTCCAAACAAGTGATCCATCAGGGTATCTGTTCACCAGTCAAGCACTGCATCTATTCATTGTACCACTGTTCATGCATGATCTGAACGTTTCAGTCTGAACAGAATTTCTCCCCATTATGTCTTTTCCTCTGTATCTCGCCTGAGCTGGTGAAACGTTGAAAAAGTTGGTGATATTTTGGTTGAAAGTCTCCATGGGAAGGGTTATTTGAATGAGACTGAATTTACAGCTCTCTCTTGGTCATTTGCACAGCACATATCAGCTCTATTATGGTTACAAATACACCGAGACCATCTTTCAACAAGACTCAGATGAGAAAACTGTACTGCAGGCCTGTATTTACCCCAGCGGTTTGCTGTTTTAGAGACGGGCAGTGCTCCACAATGCTTGCTCAAAAAGGTGCTGTATGAACGTACACAGGCTATACATGATACTCTATATTAGTATGTATAATGTAATATTATATAAGTACAGACCAGTCAGTTAATATTGTGGTCTTTTGGGACCAGCGTAAAACAATTATTTATTTGTGACAGGCGTGTCTGTTTCTGTATGATGTGAATGGATGTTTAATTACTTCTTATTTTGTGTTACTGTTCACTGCTTAAACTGTTATTTATGTTGCCTATTTTTCACAGAAGCATTAGTTCGCTGGTGAGTGTTAGAAGTGAATCAGAAATGCAGTTGCTTAATTCTATGCCTATTTTTACTCATATTCTGATTATTTGTTTGCTCGTGGGGTGCCTAATGTGTGTTGCTGAATATCAATCTTGATTTTTGTGTGACTTGGAGCCAAACTTTTGACCTTTTTGTAAGAATATAAACAATCTTGTTGCTTGAAGTTCTGTTCTGTTTTGAAAAAAAAAATGCATTATGGTACCAGCCAATAAAAGACCAAAAGAAGAAAGAAAGTACAAAATATGCAATAAATAGAAAATAATATGTGGTGGTTATTTTTAGCTTAGAATATTGACATAATTTAGTAACTTTATAGTTAATATACATTAAAACTAGATTATTTATAACATCTATCATATAAAGGTGTATTTGTGAGCAGGCATCTACTGCTAACTAAACATGGTTTGTTATTTTTAAAAAGTATTTTTATAGACACACAACCAGGACACTTTAAGATGCAATACCTTCATATTTAGGATAAGTCACCAAATGTTAATACAAAACAAAACAAAAAAAGCCTCACAATAAAACACTCCAAGACTAAATGTGCCACAGCAAGAGCAAACAATAAAATCAGGAAAATAAAGATAAAACATGATTTAAAACGTGAAAAATATCAGATATTAAGCTGCACATGTAAAACAAATGCATTTAGGTGTTAAATTAAGCCATAATCCCAATCATATTTATTACAAATAACAAAACTATTTTATATTTTTTATTTTATTTTTAGTTAGGAATGGTCACCAAAAGCCTTTTAAAAATTTAATACAAAAGCAGGCCTAGAAAATAAAACATAATTTCAAAAAAAGACAGAAATCTTTAAATATTAAGCTGCTCATGTAAAACATTGTTAATGTATATATGTGTTGTATTTAGCCATAATTCCAATCATATTTATTACAAATCACAACTATTTTATAATGTTTTTAACTTTATTTAGGAATGGTCACAAAAAGCCTTTTAAAAATTTAGTACAAAAGCAGACCTCACGATAAAAGCCCTTTAAGAAAGATGAATCAAGAAAATAAAACAATTTTAAAAAGGGAAAAAATCATTAGACATTAAGCTGTTCATGTAAAACATTGCTAAAAAAAACGTATAAATGTATTTAGCCATAATTACAATCATATTTCCTACAAATTACAATAACTATTTTATAACTTTATTATCATAAGCAGGTACTGCAGCATGAAGGCCATATCAAATTAGGTATATATATGCAAACTGAAATAATTTTTTAAGTAATAACGGCATGAAATAAATTCCAATCCATCCCCTGCTCTTCATTAAAGTCAAATACTAGGTTTCTCTCTCAGACCTGAGATGCAAAATCATTTGATCAGCGGTAATGATGCAAATGCGGGTGTATTGACTGAGAAAGAAAATAAGGCAGAAATACCCGGATGTGCTGTTCTAAAGCACCTCCCCCCTCCGCTCCTCTGAGTCTCCCTCCTTCCCTCTCTTTCTCTCTCCACCACCAACTCAACCCACTGCCTCTTCCCCCTCCGCTGCGGACCTACCGTTACCGAAGCCACTGCAGTGAATCCGTCATCCGTCGACTGAAAGCCCGAGAAGAAGAAAAACCCTGCGACTTCCTCGCGCAGAAAAATAACCGTCAGCGACCGTTCAGTTCCGCGAGACTCTGCACAAGGCGAGGACAAGCCCGGCGACAGAATGGTAAGGATCCCTTACAGCTCTCGCTAAACCGCTGCAAATATATCCGAGGTAACTAAAGTTAAAAGACACTACCGATACCGTTGCGCTTCGGATCAATCGGGCGTTTAACGCGCGTTTCTGGCGCCGCGACTGGCTGGAAATGCGCTCGCGGTGTCGTGATCAAATCCCTTGTTGATAAAACAGAGCCATGGCTGTCAGTGTGGCCCACGTTCAGGGCTGCTAGGCTCTGTACGCTGCGAACGGAGAAACACCGACGGAAAACACGTCGCTGTCTTATAGATTCCGGTGTAAAAGCTGTATTTGAGCGAGCAGGGATCAAACGTAATGGCGCGGCGTGGAAAGAGAAACATTGTGTGGCAGCTAACGTTAGTAGCTGCTGCTCAATCGATACTGCTGTCAAGCTGATCGAGAGCTGGTTTGCGTGGAAAATAGATCCGTTGACAGCTTGAATCGACTGGTTGATTCTCCAGAAAAGCCTGACTTTGCTTGGCCATTAATTATAAGATGGGGTTTCCTAAGTTGGGGGATATATTCTGCCTCCTGGGGTCATTTTAAATGTATGCTTTCTCATGAAACAGTCATTTTGAAATGAATTACTGTAAAGTTGTACATTTGCTTGAATGTTTCTGTTGGTTTTGTCGGTCGACCCAGACTTTTCAACTTCCCCTGTATGATAAATTAATAAGAAGTGTGAAAATTGGGGGTATTTTGCCTTGCACATTTTCATAAAAGCATAAAAATCACGTTCAGAAATCATTTGATATTAATTTGAATCGCTGTGTCATTACCACCGTGCCAAGCATTTTAGATTACAACTGTGTTTCTTCGAAATGTAATTTGTTGGTTATGATGTGACCGTAATTTGCCAATTTTTAGATTTCACATCATTATCTGAGAGTGGGTTTTTATTAGGTGTCACTGCCCAAACAAATAGTATTTAGGGGTTTAAATCTAAAAAATATTGTTGATGAACCGTGTTTATGTGGCCTTATTGTAATATTTAGTCTTGTATATGTTATGGCAGTTCAACGTTCAGTGACATGAGAGGAAGTCGAGTTTCAAAATTATGTTGATGCAGTTCAGTCCATATCTGAAATCATACACTAAGCTGAAGAAATGAGCAATCCAAAGTTATGAAAACCTGCAACTACCCTTAAGATCTTTAGAGTCATATTAGTATTAGCCGCATTACTGATTAACCAATGAATTTGTGCCAAAATAGAGTTTGAATGGATGCATGCCATATGAGATAAAAAAAAAATAGAGTAGTATATTTGTTTTGCTATCCTAACTATCAATGATTATGTGGTTGAATTTGATTTTATTTGCATTTTTTCCACTGCTGTCCGTGACCTTATCAGAACATAACTGCAACCCATTTTTGGGTCTTTTGGGTCTCCATAAAAATGATTTCTTTTAAAATCCTGGTCAGATAACGGAAGTTCATTGGTCAGAAGGTGTGAGCCTGTTGTTTGTCTGTTACAGGCATTCAATTTACCGTAACCTCAATTTACACTGAAGTGCGTGGCTGATACAATGCAGAATATATGTATAATTAATGATAGCAAACAAGAGATACACAATATAAAATTGTGGAACTGACACTAGTTGGAATAAGCACTTTGTTTAATCAGCTCAGCTAATGAGAGAATCTCGGCCTGCATATCTGTGTGTATCAATGCAAATGACCCTATAAGAAGACACTCAATGCACTCAATTCAAAGGATAGAAAAGTATGCATACTTGAGAAGCATAGCATAGCATTACATGCTCCAAGGGCTAGCTTCACAGACCCAGATTTAGAATAGTCTACCAACACCATGTCTATATTGCATTTTAATTTCTATACTGTGTCTAAAGACTCTGGGCTCAAACGACCCACTGTAGTGCCTTAGAATCAGGCTCAGACAAAATCTGAGGGTGTTTTTCACATATCCAGCACTGAATTGGGTGGAAAATTCGCGGAATAGATTATAGCATGGTTATATGGAGCTCTGTACATAAAACTGTTTAAAAATATAACACTATAGTGTTTCTTTGACTTTCCACAAGATGAAAAAAATATATTGAGTGTTGGTCAGAAGAGTGAAAGATGTCAAAATTGTAGTCACTCCCTCAGCTGTTGTATTCGAAACACTCACACAACAGCATTGACTAGTTTTCTCTAATTTAATGCAAAGGTAATAAAACAAAGTATAGTGTTAGGAATGTACATTATATATATATTTTTTTATTAAATTAAAATATAAATATCTGCTAGATTTACAATGTTAATAACTCTGGAAGCACATCATCAGAATCTGTTAAACCGGTCCATTGAAGTCTTGTTTGCTGCTGTTTTGACCAGAAGATCCAGTTATGACATTTTGATTAAAAATTATGAGCTCAAAACTCTTTTAACAAATAAAATGTGACCCTGGAGCACAAAACCAGTCTTAAGTCACTGGGATATATTTGTAGCAATAACCAAAAATACATTATATGGGTCAAAATGATCCATTTTTCTTTTATGCCAAAAATCATTGGGATATTAAGTAAAGATCATGTTCCATGAAGATATTTAGTGAATTTCCTACCGTAAATATATCAAAACTTAATTTTTGATCAGTAATATGCATCACTAAGAACTTCATTTAGACAACTTTAAAGGCGATTTTCTCAATATTTTGATTTCTTTGCACCCTCAGATTCCAGATATTCAAATAGTTGTATCTCGGCCAAATATTGTCCGATCAGAACAAACCATACATCAATGGAAAGCTTATTTATGCAGCTTTCCTGGTTTTGTGGTGCAGGGTCACAAATGTATGTATGGATTAATTATTCACAGTAAAATCTATAGCATTCATTTAGTAAATAGATTTTCATTTCATGCTGACTTTTGTCATGCTCAATTTAAATAAAAAAAAAGTCTGCTAAATTATGCAAGTGAACATCTGTTAACCAAATGTTTATAGATGCAGGCCTGATATGCTGACACTCTGCACCTGACCTTTCCCTTGCCTCAGATGATCCTGATGTCTTTCTAATAGATAGACGTTTCTACTGAAGGAGCTTCCTGATTGGATGTGTTTGGGAGTGTTGTGATGTCATAAAGAGTAGAAAGTAGCCCAATCCAACATTGCTAAATTTGTATGACTGTCTTTCCTTGCCTGTCGACTCGCTCATGCTTGAGACCGTATGACCAGATGAAGTAATCCTAAACCCTCAATCCACTTTAAGTTAATTTGCTGTCTCTCTACCACTAAAGTCAAAATAGCACAGGGCACTCAACCTTAGCTAACCTACTAGCTGTGGCAAAACACTGTCTGTTTGTAGTGCACGTGAACGTTCTGACTAATTTTAGAGGGAGGGACATACTGAACCGCTATGTTTAATACAATAAATTAGAGAAGTCGGAGAACAGCGTTCGACCACACAGTGACTCAAGTGACCTGTCTCACACGAGTTTAATCTACTTCCACACACACTTATGTACACACAGCATGGAAATACACCTCCTTTACTATCTCTACTACATGTGCTTGAATTTTTATCTTAGAAGAATACTAGAAAACCTCTCCTTTTATTTTATCGGCATGAAATGGCCGCACAGGAACTCCACTTTTTAAGCTATGAAACTGTGATAAACGTCTAGTAGAGAGCTCTAGATATTCTGGAATTTGCTCTAGAAACTTCTAGGCTCAGTGATGTCCCAGTTTATCTGTCTCGCTCTCTACATTAGGTCGTGTCAGCTTTGGTTTCTCGCTGCAAGTCATAACAGGCCTTCAGCACACAGCTCGATGAAGGCATCATCCCTCTTGCTGACTTGAAACAACTTGATTTTTGTCTGGGATATCACACCTATTGACTTTTGGTTTTCTTCTGAAATCTTTCCCTGCTTGTCTTATCCAGTTCACTTAAAAATGAAAACTTAAGCTGTATTATTTTCTTTCCACCATGAAAGCCCAAATAAGATGTTAATCACAATGTCCAAGATGCTCTTTTTGCATTAAATCTTTTATGTTTACCAAGGCAGTATTTATTTGATCAAAAAAATACAGTAAAAGCAGTAATGTAAAATATTACTATAATTTAAAAAAATGTATATTATTTTCAATGTAATTTATTCCTGTGTATTTTCAGCATTATTACTCCAGTCTTAAGTGTCACACGAATCACAGTCCTAATATGCAAGCAGTTGTAAACAGTTATGCTGCTTAATATTTTTGTGAAAATCTTGACAGATTTTTAGGATTCTTTGATGAATAGAAAGTTAAAAAGAACAGCATTTAACCTTTTCTACCATAAATGTCTACTGTCACTTGTGATCAATTTAATGCATCCTTGCTGAATAAGAGTATTAATTTCTTTAACAAAAATGACTGACCCCAAAATTTTAAACAACAGTGTATGTGTATATTAGAATAATCTCAATCTCTCAGCATTAGCATCACTAATAGAGAGAATGTTTTTTAGCGCCCCCGTTACAGTGTCTCTCATTGTCTTTCTTTTCTCTACTTTTCTTCTCTCTATCCTGCTCTATCATGGCATATTCTCTTCTCTCTCTGTCTCCTGCTATTTCTGCGTGTCCCAGTGTGCTGAAACTGGATGGTGATGGGGTGGCCTGATTTATTTCCTAGCTTATTGCGGTGTGTATTTCCACTCTAATGTATAACAAAGGAATGCCTGGGTGGTATGACTCTATTATGCGTCAGTCGCTAGAGATTTTGCAGTTTAGATTTTGCTAGAAATTGTTTTCCATTTATATTGTGATCAATACATTTGCATGTTTACCAGTAGCCTTCTAGTAATCAAAAATCTATGGTAATGTGAAATTATTTTTCCTAAGACTCAGAACTGTTTTCAACATTGATAATAATAAGAAATGTGTCTTGATCATCAAATAAACATATATAAATTATTTCTGAAGGATCGCTGAAGACTGCAGTAATGATGCTGAAAATTCAGCTTTGCATCACAGGAATAAATTACAATTTAAATATATATTCAAAAAGAAAACAGTTTTTAGAAATTGTAATAATGTTTCACAATATTCCTGTTTTTACTGTATTTTTGATCAAATAAATGCAGCCTTGCTGAGCAGAAGAGACTTTCAAAAACATTAAAAGATCTTAACGACCTCAAACTTTGAGTCAGTAGTGTATATATCAACATAAATCAGCCAGTAACCACACTTTGCTCTAGATTTTGGTGAGTTAAGTCAGTCGAGTCATCAATTAAGCATGTTGCCGTTTCCCTTTCAGTATGATTGCTGATATGATAATTGACTATGTTGTGTCTACGTGCTTTCACTTTTTACATCTACAATATTACACACAATAAAATCCAGGTTTGTTCTCTGAGACTGATGGCCTCTTCCACAGCACTGTATACTCACTCCTCAAATCTGATTAGCTAATTAACTAGGACACATTAAGAGCCGTGGTTGTGACTGATGACCCTTTCGCCTTGTGACTCTGGTGACAGCTGTGTGTCATGAAGAGAGAACATACAAAGATTTACTAAATCGACTTTTGCATTAGAGTAAACCGTAGCTTATAATAGATAGTATGCTTGGTTGAGGTATTTGATGAGGCCGAGTCATTGATTATCTAGTTAGAAGTGAAAATCACCCAATCACCCCCCTTTGGATATTGTTGCTATGTCAGTCAGGCTTCACAGAACCTGTAGGTTTGATCAGTAACATTTTATGTGCATTGTCATGCTGATTCAAACTCTTGTTCTCTCTCTACAGGGAAATGAGGCGAGTTATCCCTTGGAGATGTGCTCACACTGTAAGTATTTTGGGCTGTTGCTCAATCGTACCTCAAATTGCTTTTTTTTTGTGTGTGTGTGTTGATTAAGAAATGCAGCTCTAGTTGCAGAAATAAGTGTGAATACTTGTGATACTGACGTTGTATCGAGAGGATCAATCCCCTCACATTAAAAAAAACTGATACCAAATGTTTTAACTAGTAATTTTACTTATTTATTGTGACAATGAATGTGCAAAATAAATGTTGAGGCGATAAAAGACAGCTCTCATTTAAACAGAGAGAGCTGATACTGACAGAGAGCAACACTTCACTGTATTACTATGTACACTACATACGACACACTATATAAAAGCCACAGCTAAATGTGACATTTATTATAAGGGGTTTAAGTGAAGATTGTTTTAAGTTAACTTAAATTAAAAGTTATAGTAATTTTTTAAAATGTTCTTTAACAGTTTGGGCCTATTAAATGTTGTATACGATGGAGCAAAGTTATGTTGGCTATATTTTATCCCCAGAAATTGATAAAAAAAAAAATAGAGAGAGAGAAAAGAGGGAGGAAGAAACAAGAATGAATTATATATAAATATACATATATATAGATAGTATCATTATTATATTATCACTGTATTTATTAATATTATGAATTAGTTTTTGTTTTCATATCTGTTTATATTTGAATTTTAGCAAAGATTTTAGTAATGTAGTAATATTTTAGATTTTGTTTTTAGATATGTCTCTTTATTTTTTTATTTCACTTTTAGTTGCAGTAATTTTAGTACTTGAACTAAATTATTAACTGAAATAAGCTTTATTTTATTACTGTTAATGTTTATTTATTTATTTTTTTACATTTATTTATTTTTTTTGTGACCCTTAATTTTTTTGTTTTTTACTTTAAATGCCTTTAGGTACTTTTGCATACTTTTTATTTGTGTAAATAGGTTAAATCTAATCAGAGTTTATGTAGGTTAAGCCAAATTCTGGGCTAGATTATTTTTGGCTGAGCACTGGGTCTAAAACGCTGTCTTAAACACCACTTGTTCAACATCAACAATATAGAAAGCAGTGATTATGTAATTATTGATCTATGGATTATGCAGGCAAAGACACTGTTTGTACAGGGTGTTGAAAGTGTGTACAGCTCATATGATGCATATTGTTTTTGTCTTATTAATTTTTATTTCAGTTTTAGCAATTGTAATTTTAGTAATTTAACTTAAATTTGAAATTTTGCACACTGATGTCATATAAACAGAGGTGACCTGTGGTTAGTCACTTACATGCAACTCATGGTGGGTGATCAGAGTAAGCAGTCAGTGTAGTCTAGTCCGGTCCTTTAAACACCTGTTCCTGCTGCTCTGGGATCCGCTGGAGATCAAGATGTGAGGCAGAGGGCATCCCCTGGATCAGTGGGGCTCTCCAGGTCTGGAGAAGGGCCAGCGCTAGTGTAACCAGACTAGACAGGGTGGCGGTCTGTGGAAATGAGGGCTATAAATGCCTCCAGCTGGTAAAGGTTAGTCTCGGGGCGACAGGAAGAGCCTGTTTATTTTTAGAGTTGGTGGGAGTGAGTAGAAGAACACGAGGTGATGGTCCATTTTTAATAGGTTTCTTTTTTCTGTATTTCTCTGCTCTACTTTAGACATTGAAAGCACTGACAAACACATTAGAGGCACTTTTGGACCTTTGACACCCCTTTTTCAGTATAATAGTGCTAACCTGTGCTTGGCTGAAAAATCTAGAACCAACACTTTCCATTTATTTAAAGGCACAGTTCACACATAAATGAATATTCTGCCATCATTTACACAATATCATGTTGTTCCAAACTAAAAGATTTTTTTTTTTTTGTCCAAACTATGAATGTTAACTGGGTCCAAAATATCTTCTTTTATATTCCACAGGATAAAGTCATATGGACAAGAAATGAAGTCAATAAAGGTTAGGAATGACATGAGGGAGAATACATGATAACAGAATTGTCATTGTTGTGTGAACTGCCCCTTTAAGAAATGCGTTCTGATGTAACTGTTACTACATATCCTTTCCACAAATAGACATTGCTTTTTGAATGGATAAAATGTTCTGATATGTAGAAATTTCTCTTTTTTCATACAAATGAATACTTAATTTATTAAACTTTTTGCACGTAATACACAGTAAAAAAAAAAGAAAAATTTACTAGTAATTTGAGTGAAATCTGATTCAGAGTAAAAAAAAAATAAAAATTCAGCTTATGTGAATGTTAGAATCTTTCACATTGAGCCACATAAGATCAGCTGTGTAGAACTACATTACCCAGAGTTCTCTGGGTACAAGCACAGGGTTCCCTTAATGTTGCTATGGCAACTTCACTGGCACAGGTTTCCAAGACCACAGAGGGAAGACCACTATATTAAGAGGAGTCTTACTCATAGTGCACAGCAAAGGAAAAGCTACATGTGTTGTCCTGCGAATAAGAGGATAAACCTCTTTAAAGATCTGACACCAGCTTGCAACAAACCTAACAAATCCAGTGATTGGTTCTTCCTCATTCAGCCCAGTAAAGATGAAAGCAGTAGGAGGTTATAGATCAAGGTGGAAGATTAATTGCCTCATTCCCAGGAGGTCTTGCTGTAGAATGAGGAGGCAACAGTAATTAATTTTGCAGGACTGTAACAAGGCGATAACAAGTGTGCTGCTGTGAAACTGAGCCACCTGTTGGTCAGATGGGTGCTTAGCAACCACAAGGACATCATAAGGCCTCTCCAGTTAGAGAGTGGTAACAGGACACTTATGACATTGTCCTAAATCATTTTTATAGATGAAATGCATCTGGCAAAGGCAAACACAGACTATTTATGTGAAATGCAAGAGATAAGATGGCCACCAGGTTTAGGTCGTCCTGTGTATTTTTTTTTTTTTTTTAAAGACTTATTTATGATCCAGGCCAGTGTAGAGGAGCCAAGAAGCGAAGTGGGAAAGAGAGGGGGGCAGGATCGGGAAAGGTCCTTGAGCCGGGATCCTAACTCGGGACGCCCGTAGCGCAACAGTGCAAAGTATGCCCACAAGGCTATTGGTGCTGATGTCGCCCTTTATAATTAAAGCAGTATTCTGGGTAGCATTTGTAGTGTAATGTTGACTACCACAAAAATTATTTCAGCTCATAACTGGTATTCTTTAAATAAAATTTGGAAGATTTAAAAGCAGAATTTATGAATGTAAGGACCAGTGTTAGGGAGTAACTAGTTACATGTAATGGAATTACATAGTTTAATTACAAAATAAATGTAATTGTAATCAGCTACATTTACTGAGAAAAAATGTGTAATTAAATTAGTTATTTATGAAAATGTTAACGAAACAAAGGGGGTTACATCAGAATATTTTCACACACAACCACCCACATACAGATTTAATTGACTTCTTGGTTACACTTTATTTTAAGGTGTCCTTGTTGCAGTGTAACAAGTATAACATTTATAATGTAAAATGTAATTACACATTTAAGTACTGAGTAATATTAATTAACTGCATGTACTTACATGCATGTAATTATGCATAATTGTTATATTAGTACATGTAATGTGTAACAAGGACACCGTAAAATAAAGTGTTACTGACTTCTTTCATAAATTGCAGGAACTGTTCTAAAATGAGATACCAATGTTTCAGTACTTAAGGACACAGAATAGGACTGTTTTATTTTCTATTTGTGTTTATGTATATGCTTTATTTTTTAAGATTAACTTTTTTTTCCCAAGGCATTGTTAGATGCCAGTGTTTCCTTTCATAGTTTAATCTCAAAAACGGCATCATAGCTATTAAACTATATCTTATGATTTTAAATCTGCATTTAACCTCAACGATTTCAAAGTAAAAAAAGATGCTAAAGTTTGATTTTGTGGTGGTTGTGCTTTAAAATTGTATGATTGTAATCTTAATTCAAGTGATGAAGTGTTGAGTACTACTGTAAGGTTAACCCTGCCTGGTTTAAATGTTTGAAAATGTTGTGCATGCTAACACATTGTTTATTTTACTATTGAGGCTTTATTATTGATAGAATATCGTTAAAAAGCTTATTTTTCAGGCTACACTTGCCATTGTGTATGTGCGTCTAGAAACACAAGCAGCTGGAGCTTCTAAAGGCAACTGTGGTGATGCAATGACTTTATCATTTAGCAGTTGGCTCTTTTGTTGAGAAGGCGGGACTATACTGCCTTATTGCACATAGCACTTTCTCCAATTTATAAGTTATATGAGTGCATTGTCTTTGAAAGTCTTTGGGGCTAATCTACATTACACCACATGCTGTCAGTTGAGCTTAACTTGCACAGAATATTCCCTTAAGCTGGTTTTGAATTCACCTGATCCCAAACAGACGCATTGTTTAAAGGGCATTTACATAAGACATGCTCTTATATTTAAAAACATCTAGAAAGAGCAGAATGTGCTGTTCTTAGACACATTTTAAAAGTGAAACGCTTATTACCACAAAACAGCGGTACAAATGATGTTGCAGAAGTTGACATTTTTCTAAACCATCATGCTCTAATGAGCACGTACGCCGCTGCTCTTCCTCTGCTAAGTTGGCCGTCCTTGTTGCTAGGGGGCTTTTCTGAGAGGCCCTTATCAGCCATTACAGCGGGTGAGCGTGAGAGACCATCGAGGATCAGCCTGACAGCTATAAATATTCCCCTCTGTCTCTTCCATCTCAACATTGTTTGAATACTGTGGCTCAGTGATGCAACTGCCCCTGCTGATGCCGAATGGGTCGTAGTGAATAGCATGAAAATTTTAGCTCTTGTTTTTATTCTTCTGTTGCCTTGAAGGCACTTTTAGGTTATGTAAATAACACTGTCAGTATGTGGACTGTGACACTGGCATGCTTTGTCCTGATGTCTGGGTGAACGACAGATGCGTGATGGTTTAATAAAGTCACCTGGTTTAATGACACACATTGGCACTAGCTGTATCAGGGTTAATCCATGGCATATTAATAGATATGAAGAATAAGCGGTTACATCATTTGCTTTAGGGTAATATGGGAAGTGTCCACAAACTCAAAATAGCACAGTGGAAACCAGCGTATGTCTCTTTACCTCTCTTTTATCTCAGAGAATAATTGGATGTACTGTAGCAGTAAGGCAGAGCTCATTTTCATCTGATTGCTTTTCATTCAAACAACTATTTTTGGAACCAAGTCAACTTGAGTATTATGTTATTGTACTTAAATAGTACTTAATGATTTTAAAGAACTTAAATTGTCGCCCTGAAACCCAGATATTCACTTTCATCCTCTATATAAGACTTTTTTTTCTGAATTTCTGAGTATGCAATACCTCATTTATCTGTTGTATCAGGGACATTTAAATTATTTAACTTTAAATTGTTACTATTATATGAATTATTTATTAATATATTAATGAATTATTAATTAATTGTTGCTATTATTATTTAAAATGGCTGAAAACTTAATTTTTATGGTATCTGTTTGTTTGTGAAAAGAAATATAAATTAAAATGAAATGAAATAACTAATTTTGTGGTATATTTCCATTTAGTGATTTGAACATATTAACTCAGTTGCACTCACTTAAAATCTAGCATGCCAGATGCTTCACATATTTAATATTTTCTAAAAAAAAAAAAAAAAAAATTATTTTTAAAATTAAAATGTATGAAAACAGATTTTGGTGGGCTTAAAGGGATAGTTCACCCAAAAATGAAAATTCTCTCACTCACTCATGTCGTTCCAAACCTGTAAGACCTTCGTTCATCTTTGGAACACAAATGAAGATATTTTTGATGAAATCTGAGAGCTTTCTGACCCTGCATAGACAGCAACGTAACTGACACGATCAAGGCACAGAAACGTAGTAAGGACATTGTTAAAATAGTCCATGTGACATCAGAGGTTCAACCTAAATTTTATGAAGCTACGAGAATACATTTTGTGTACAAAGAAAACAAAAATAACGACTTTATTAAACAATACTTCTCTTTCATGTCAGTCTCTGCCACATGTTCAAGATGTGCGCTTTCTTTGCGCACAAAAGCTATTCTCGTAGCTTCATAAAAATGAGGTTGAATCACTGGTGTCACACGGACTATTTTAACGATGTCCTTACTATCTTTCTGGGTCTTGAAGGTGTCAGTTGCGTTCCTGTCTATGCAGGGTCAGAAAACTCTTCGGATTTCATCATAATATCTTAATTTGTGTTCCGAAGATGAACGATGGTCTTACAGGTTTGGAACAACATGAGAGTGAGTAATTCATTTTTGGGTGAACTATCCCTTTAAATAGCTCACTTGACCTCAATATTCATATCAGCATTTTAATAGTTATTTCCTTTAAAAAGTCTCTGTTAGTTGAGAAGAGTGAGTTCTTTGTTACCTCTGACATCGAGGGACTGAAGAGTTACAAAGGTGGAGAATCGCTGCTCTCGGCCACATTGTGATTTGGATTTTTAATTCGATTAGCACTGTGCAGTTAACAGCAAACAGCCTGGCAGCCGATTACTGGAGGTGTGTACCACGTGGCTGTGTGAATGAGATTAGGCCATTTAGCAGTCCACACAGCACAACAGCGAGCTGTAGTTGAATGGCAGCCCTCTGAGGGATGACCATGACTGTCAGGCAGCAGAAACTGGGTAAGGTCTATTCTGGGATGGGTTCTGGCTTTCTGATGGCAGCCAAAGATGAATAGAAGTGTGTGTGAGAGCTCTGGATGTAGAATATTACATCCCTGTGTGTGTGTGTGTGTGTGTGTGTGTGTGTGTGTGAGTGCCTTAAGACTTGGGCAATCTTTGAAGGCATATTTGATTGACGTTTTGAAGATGGATGTAAGGTTGTAGCTGAGGAAAATCAAAGAGAATAGGGATGCAGTTTGTGTTTTGTTTTGAAATGACTTGTTCTCACTCTTTTCTTCATCTCTCTCTCTCTATTTCAGTTGACGCTGATGAGATTAAAAGACTAGGGAAGCGGTTTAAGAAACTCGACCTGGATAACTCGGGTTCTCTCAGCGTGGAGGAGTTTATGTCTCTACCCGAGTTGCAGCAGAATCCGCTGGTGCAGCGAGTCATCGATATATTCGACACAGACGGAAATGGAGAAGTGGACTTTAAAGGTTTATTTCTGTTTATTCCAGTTGATGTGTAGTATGCGTTGCTCATGGTTTTTTTGTTATCGTCATGGCGTTGATATCATTGCAAAGTATACTGAATTCCAAGTGTTCTGAATTGTGATTGAAGTCTGTTCCTTTCTCGTCTTTTGGAAGAACTGATACTTCCTACAGGAAATGTAATATTATGTGCATTTTCTGACCCAGATCATGAAATTGTTGCATTTCAGTTCAGTCCAGTGCTTTTTTTGTGAAAGCGCAAGATTTACCTGAGCTCTATGCTGGTTTCAGAGGTGCTGTGTACTAGGGCTGGCTGAAAAACTAAATTTGAATTTTGTACTTAAATATTATCAATATTCGAATTTAAAAGGCATAATTTCTTTTGGAAATTTGGGGCTTTTGGCTTCTCTTCTGAGGCCACGAGAGGGCGCATCGAGCAAAATATTACTAATGCACGTTTCTTCAAAGCAATAAAATAACAAGACTATCTTTGGAAAAAAGTGCATAATGTTTAAATTATTGTTTGTAAACCATAATTAATTAATTAATTTGCTTAAACAATTACAAACAAAGCAGCATGATTTATGTATGTATGTATAGCCTAGTTTAATACAAAGGACCGAAAACCGATCACAAAGAGTACTTTTTCATTTAAAAACACGAGATGCAGTGGGATGGGGAAAAACCTCCATAAAGTCTCGAGACATGTTTTTTAAAAGTTGAACTTATGTTCATTTTACATGGCTTTCTAAACATGCGGCTCTCTTGTGCGAGACGCGAGTGCAACGGTGATAGATGTCCCTATTGAAAATCCCACTTGGTTTCTGTTTGACGTGAACAACATTATCTCCGCAATGATGTTCATTTTTTCCGCAATATTTTGAATGAAAAACGTAGCAGCGCCGCATCTAGTGGGTTCAACTGGATAAGCTAAGAAAAACATTAAAATGCAGTGACACTTACATTGTCATTGCATTTCGTGCTCCACTGACAAGGCTGCCTAAAGCACACCTAAAGTTCGAATGCAACAATTTTTATTTTACATTTGACACACATACGAAATTCAGTTGTTGTTTCTTTGACAGCCCTACTCTGTACTTGAGGAGTTCAGATGCATTAACATGGTCCAGTTAAAGGTGGAGAGGGTAGACAATTTTCTCACCCTCCCATTTTCTGTCCTTTTTCTTGCAGAGTTCATTGAAGGCGTCTCCCAGTTCAGTGTCAAGGGCGACAAGGAGCAGAAGCTCCGCTGTGAGTCTCTTTCCATCTTGAATTTCCCCAACACTTTCCTCTAGTTAAGTTTAAGTGTTTAGTACACCTATGTTCATCCAGTGTTGATCCAAACCAAAATAAACAAAAAAAAACTCATAAAACTAGTCTGTAGTGCACTGGGGTAAAGCATTTTATTACTTTGTCTGGCATGTTTTTTATTCTCTTTGTTTCTGCAGTTGCATTCAGGATTTATGACATGGATAAGGATGGCTACATATCCAACGGTGAGCTGTTCCAGGTGCTGAAGATGATGGTAGGGAATAACCTGA
Organism: Tor tambroides; assembly: GCA_021397915.2. NCBI lineage: Eukaryota > Metazoa > Chordata > Actinopteri > Cypriniformes > Cyprinidae > Tor > Tor tambroides. The sequence continues at coordinate 148,703 of JAFVLL020029244.1, read as the reverse complement.
AGGACACCCAGCTGCAGCAGATCGTCGACAAAACCATCATCAACGCAGACAAGGATGGGGACGGGAGGATATCTTTCGAGGAGTTCTGTGCTGTGAGTCATTTCATTTTGGGTCTGGTTTTTAATGTTGAGCTACAGGGAAATTTGACACTCCAAACACTTTCATCTGCTTCAGCTTTTGCTGAAAATAGGCTGAAAATAAAACTAAAGGACCATTTTCACTAGTGATGCACCAAAATGATTTTACCCGAAACTGAAAATTAAAGTTTATTTAATAATCAAGTTAATATCAACTTTTTAATGATATAATTGTGTTTCTTCTCCATTATGTTGTTAAAAATATAAACATTTAAACTATGGCTGTAATAACTTGTTTTCATGAGATTTATTATACGTATGTTAAATAATGAAGACATCAGGCTAAGAAAAAGTATAAAGAATATGTAATGGTGTGCATATTTAGCACAATCCTGCTTTCTAGAAGCTGTTTTATTGACAAATTTCCGTAATTTACCTGTTGTAGCTTATATACATTCTGTGCACATAATAGATGCAGACATGGTCAAAACATGCCATCAGAGAAGCACTAATTAAATATAACCATTTTGGTCAATGATTTTGGCCGAAACTAGAACGAATGAGTATTTCTGGAGGCCAAAATTTTGCTGCATCACAAATTTTAACCCAAGCATTGGTTATTACCGGTTTCAGAGTGTTTTCCCCAAAGGTTTATTATCAATTTTATTTTATATTTGTATTTTATTTGTATAAATTCCTGCTTTATGGAAAACTTCACAGTTTCTATTTATATTAAATGATTTAGCAAAAAAGATATTGTCCAGTATTCATGAATGACTGAATTTGATTTATTAGTGAAGTGAACCATAAATATAATTATTAACATTTAATATGAATATAATTAATAGTATTTATCTTTATCTATTAAAGGGGTGGTTGATTGCGATTTCACTTTTTTAACGTTAGTGTGTAATGTTGCTGTTTGAGCATAAACAATAACTGCAAAGTTACGACGTTGAAAGTTCAATGCAAACGGAGATATTGTCTTTTAAAATTAGGGCAATTTAATGCCTACAAAAACAGCTTGTAGGGACTACAACGAGTTACTTCCCGAGTTTGTGATGTCACAAACCCTGATAAACCCCGCCCCCGGAAACATGCAACAAAGGGAGCGAGACCATGTTGCGCTGCTTTAGAGAAGAGGAAGAGAAAACTAGGGATGCATGAAAAAATATATTTGTATATGAATCGCGACTCTGTCTTCTAACGATTCTAATGGATTCACAAGTTTCAAAATCAATGTACTAAAGCAGTGGTTCTTTGCTGTTTCTCCACCTGCTCTGCACACGCTCTGCTCTCTTTCTCTCTCTCTTGCTCATGCAGATCATCAGCTCAGCTCCAACTATGAACTGTTCCAATTATACACTTATTTTCACATATCAATGAGAAGCGTTATACAAGGACGCACGTGCGGTTCCCGTACTGTATTAAAGCTTTAATCAGGATAAAACTGTATATTAAAAGCTAACAGAAGCAGTAGCATTTATAAATAACAGCGTATCTAAAAGTATGAGACAACAACAAACAAACATACCATTAAGAGCCATGCTTGCACAGGTTCTGCACGATCCTCTTCACTAATATTCTCTGGGTCTCAATCGGGCTCAAATTGATAAGCATTATTGATGACGCCATTGTTTACAATATAACCGGAGCACATGCTGCTGAGCTGAGGGGCGGGACGTTTAGACATGCACTCTGGTGATTTAGCGAATCACAATACACTGGACCAGCTAACCAATCTGAGCCCATTGCGTATCTCTGAGGGAGGGGCTTCATAAAAACAGGAAATCATCAGCACATTTATAGAAGAGAAGGGACAGAGCGGTGTAGAATAAAAGGTAAATTATGTGAAAAATAGTGCAATTTTTAGCATTAACACATGTTAGACTGCACCCCATAAACACAATCAAGCCTAGAAAAAAAAGTCAACCACACTTTTAATAGAATTTGTCAATTTGGGTTTCTTTTTTTGGCTCAGTTTGTCCACTATAGGAATGTTGTCTCTAAAGTGTGTGTTGGTAGACTACTTGTCGAACAGCTGATTAGTTATTGAGATTTTTGGTATGTTTTAGCAGTGGTGCTTAGGGCTGGGTATTGTTCAAAAATTTTCGATACCGATACCTTGAGTTCGATACCGGTTCCTGAACGATACTTTTTTCGATACCAATTTTATGA